>CM056508.1:39826360-39966363 GCA_029783415.1 Anisodus acutangulus
TGATTATATATTCCTTGGTGAATCGGGCGAAAACTTGAACTACGTACATACATACTTTTAAAAAAGGGTAAAGTCAACAGACATATAAAAACTGGTGCTATTGCGGCTACACCAAGTGGGATCAAAATTTTAAGATCACTCACCTCCATAGTCGTTCTTATAAATCACCCATCAGAAACTTGGCCAAACAGATTATCAAAAGCAAACGGGCCAACAGTTTGCTTAGCATTTTTTATCAATTGTGTTGGTCTTTTCATCTAACGTCGAGGGGTTTCTGTCACTCAGCATAACATGTTTATTTTCGACAATTACAGTCTTTTTCTTAATTTTCAAGTTACTCCAAAAGATTAGCTGTCTAGCCATGTTTATTGCATGCTTTTGCACTAAAACAATCTAGATAATTCTTGGCGCATGTTGTGTTCATAGTCCTAAAGAATATGGTCACAATTATGACTTGCGAGTATGATATATTTATATGGAGGGACAAAGCAACATGTTACAATTAATTGGAACGACCATGTTACTATAAAAATTTAGAAACAAAATCGTACATAGAATTTGTACTTGATACAAAGAAAAAAGATTTATGAGTTCGAAGTTTGCTCCTCTTTAAAATTCATGCAAGTAGTTAAAAAATATGCTCAAATTTATAGAATTAATAAAAGAAAATCACATGAAGTGGACAAAACATGTACTTCTCACAAGATTAGGCAATGATCATAGTCCTAAAAAATTCAATGTGTTTTTAATATATTTCAAAGAATATCATTACTATCAATGAGGTGCAATCAGCAGGTGAGAAATTCAAAAAAATATCAGAGAACAAAATAAAACCGGTGCAAAACTTAATTAAATCTACTCTTTTGCATTCAATATTTGTTGAAGAGTAATTCAAAGTTGAAGTGGAAAACTTCAATTGTTTTTCAAAATTTGAAGCTAATTTCAATTCTAGTAGATCTCGACTTAGTGCCATAAATTTCTCTTGGAGGTAATTATATTAGGTGGTGTATATAGGGCGATATTTCTTTCTTTCTTTTACTATAAGGTGGTGTAGGCGGTAGGGGTTAGCTTTCGTACTTCAACTATTTCATCAAATATTTTCTATTATTAGCGGAGCTACAACCAACAAATGGTTGAAAAATTATATATTATAGGGTAAATGTGCAAATATATCTCCAACTTTGTTATTTAAAGCAGATATATTCTTTGTTAAAAAAATAGTGGATATATACCTCGTTACAAAATGGTGCAAATATACTCATGTCATTACACAAATAGTGCAAATATATCATTTTCGTTGACGAAATTTTTCTAAAATATCGTTTAGCTTATTTTTTTAATTAAAAAAAGTGTTTCGTCGCTTTAAAAAAAGTCTACCCATTTTATTTAGTAGATATATTTTTCTAAAGACACATGGTAAATTATTTTCTGGTGGATCGAGTCTGATTTGTTTAAAAGAATATCTTCGTGTAGTCTACCCATTTTTTTTTTTAAAAACCAGACCTGACCCACCAGGAAAGAAAATTACCATGTGACTTTAGAAAAATATGTCTACTAAAAAAAATGGATAGACTTTTTTTAAAGCCCCGTGACATTTTTTTAGTTCAAAAATAAGCTAAATGATTTTTTTTAAAAATCCGTCAGCAAAAAGGGTATATTTGCATCATTTTATAACGACATGGGTATATATTTACCACTTTTTTAACGAGGGCATATCTGTTCTAAATCGCAAAGTTGAGGGGTATATTTACACCTTTGCCCTATATTGTATATGGAGGTTAAAAGTTACTTTTTATACATGCATATGCATATGTGAGGAAATTAATGATTCCGTTAACTTGTTAGCTTTCATATAGCATAAATACGAGTAATTCTGATCATTAAGGTTTAGATAAATATGAAGAAATCACCGAATATTTTTTATATTTATTAATTAGAATATAAAAACGCTGATATTTCATAATTTCCATCCACTTAATTATCAGTTAAGCTACGCCCTTAAATGCAATATAGAACGATCTTTATTGACAATGATGTGGAGGATAGTCTTGTCCATATATCTCTTTTATGTACCAAAAAAAGATTCAAAAAGTTTGTCTGATCTACATACTCTCATTAATCACATGCTTCATATGAAAAAAGACCAAACTTTAGTTCTTTGAACTATTAAATATATGTGTAATTTATGGTAAATATTTAGTATTCTAGTTTAGGTAAGGTTGTAATATAATTAGTGTATTACCATAAATGTATAGAATAAGATTTTAGAAATAGAATAGAAATAAGATTCTCCTATTATGTAACTTGTATATATAGTCTTTCAATTAATGAAAATAATCAAGGGATTATTTCTTTCATGATATCAAGAGTCTAGGTCTTAAAATCCTCTCTCTACTCTCCTATATTTTCCGTCGACTTCCCTCCACTTCTGAGACGTTTTTCTCTCGGTTTGTGTGCCTAGGGGACCTCTTTTCTTCCCAAAATTTTCTCCCTAATCCCTCAATCACATATTGTTCTATCAATATGTCTACATCCCGGAACATGTTTCATCCGGCCCTTACAGTTTCTAACATCAAGAATAACATCTCTCTCGTTCTTGAAATAGAAAACGTCCAATATGCGACGTGGACCGAACTGTTCAAAATTCACGCACGATCGCATCAAGTCATCCATCACATAATCCCCGCGGCTCCTGAGGATACGGAGGTGCCAAAACGCGAGGATGATCCTAAGTTGTGGACGACTATTGATGCTACCGTCCTTCAAGGATATATTCCACAATATCTACCGACCTTTTGCAAACAATTATTGAGCCTGACGCTACGGCACATGCTACTTGGGATAGACTGCATGATATATTCCAAGATAATCAAAATTCTAGAGCCGTTACCCTTGAGCAGGATTTCTCCCACGTCAATATGGAGATTTCCCTAATGTTTCGGCGTATTGCAAAAGATTAAAGGAATTGGCAGACCAACTTCGCAACGTTGGCGCGCCGGTTTCGAATGATCGTTTGGTCCTCCAAATGGTTTCCGGCCTCTCCGAGGCCTAGAGTGGTGTGGGAACTCTTCTTCGGCAAAGCAATCCACTTCCGCAATTTTATCAGACGCGTTCTATGCTTACACTAGAAAAAGCAGGCATAGCGAAACGAGCGGCTACCGGTACTAGTCACGTAGTCATTATGACCGAGTCCACGGTATATCCTACCAGTTCCAACAACTCGAGACAAAACCGCAACAATGGTGGCGGCAAAAAGGGTGGAAATAAGAAAAATGCCAAAAACCGCGGCTGCAACAACGACGGCAGCCGACAGAATGGTGGTGGCAGTGGGGGTCCTCGCGGTGGTCAGCAGCAACAACAACAGTTCTGGGGTCCATAGTGGGCCCATCATGCGATGTGATGGGCCCCAACAGCGATTTGGGCCCGGCCGGTTTACCTTCCAACGGCGTGCTTGACCCCGGCGATGGCAAGCCCGGCGATCCAGGCCCAGTCGGCCTGGTCGATTCTGACTAACGGCGATCTAGGCCGAGACCGCAAGCAGAGGTGCTTGGGCCTCGGCCCCCGCAAGCCCATCACGCAGCAGGCCCCACTCGGACATATATCGAGGCCGCGATGCACACACTGGGTTTGACTTAACCGGACCCGAATTGGTATATGGACACCGGTGCCACTACCCACATGACATCCGATTCAGGTACTCTCTCATCTTATTCCAATTTAAGCAACCCTCGCGGTATAAATATTGGTAATTGCAATTCCGTTCCAATTCGAGGTTATGGTCATAAAACATTGTCTCCCCCTCATGCCCCTCTTATCTTAAAAAATACCCTACACGCCCCCAAATTGATTAAAAACTTAGTCTCTGTCCGTAAATTCACTTCTGACAATTCTGTTTCTATTAAATTTGATCCACTTGGTTTCTCTGTAAAGGATTTCAAGATGGGGAGTCCTCTCATGAGGTGTGATAGTAGGGGAGATTTTTATCCTATCACACCCAGTCCCGGTCCATCGAGTCAAACTCTGCCATCAATTTTTGCAGCCATCTCTCCTTCCTTGTGGCATGCTCGTCTTGGTCATCCGGGGTTCTCTATTTTGTCATCTTTAGATAAAAATAGTTTATTTCATGTAAAGGTACGAATCATATTCCAAATTGTCAATCTTGTTTTTTAGGAAAAATTGTTAAGTTGCTATTTGAAGACTCAAAATCTCATACTTTGATGCCATTTAATATTATTCATAGCGACTTATGGACGTCTCCTGTTCCTAGTTCTATGGGTCATCGGTATTATGTTCTTTTTTTGGATGATTATTCTAAATTTTTATGGACATTTCCAATAGCGAAGAAATCTCAAGTTTTTTTCATCTTCCTAAAATTTAGAGCATTCATCAGAACCCAATTCGATCATGAAATAAAAAATATTCAGTGTGATAATGGAAAAGAGTATGACAATGGGGTATTTCGGGAATTCTGTGCTACTAATGGGATAAATTTTTGTTTTTCTTGTCCCCGTACATCTTCACAAAATGGGAAAGCCGAACGTAAAATTCGTTACATAAATAACATTATCCGCACTCTATTAATTCATGCTTCCGTACCCCAATATTTTTGGCATCACGCTCTTCAAATGACTACATATCTACTTAACATAACTCCTTCCAAAGGGTTGACATCTTCTTCCCCCTCTTCAGATTTTATATAATAAATCTCCTTCTTATTCTCATCTTCGGGTTTTTGGGTGTTTATGTTATCCGTTATTTCCATCCACCACAATTAACAAACTTCATGCTCGATCTACTTCATGTGTGTTTTTTGGGTTTTCCTTCTAATCATCGTGGCTACAAATGCTTTGATTTATCCTCCAATAAAATCATCATTAATCGTCAAGTAATTTTGATGAATCCCAATTTCCATTTGCTAAAAGTCATTCTTCCGTGCCTAGTTCGTATAATTTTTTGGATGAACAAATATCCCCGTATATTATTCAGCATTTTTTGGCCATCTCCCGCACCCAAAATTCTCCAGCGGGCCCATCGCCTGGCCGGGTCCCACCGGCCTCGTCCGCGCCCTTCTCTACCTAGTTTTGTCTTTGGGCGGTTTGACAATTGGGCATGTCCACCAATACCGAACTGGTTCGCCTGCTTTCCGCCATCGGTACTACTTCAGAGTTGGGCCAAGTGCCCACCGCTTGTCGCCATCTGGCCCCGAGCCCAAAGAAATTCCCGACATCCACTCAATTCTTCCTCGAGTCATAGACCAGTCACTCGTAGTCAACGGGGTATTGTTACACCTAAAAGACATTTTAATTTACATTCTAATGTCTCTAAATCCCCCTTGCCCCGTAATCCTATGTCTGCCTTAAACGATCCGAATTGAAAAATTGCTATGACTAATGAATATAATGCTTTTATTGATAAAAAGACGTGGGAGTTGGTGCCCCGTCCATATGGTATTAATGTTATCAGGCCTATGTGGATTTTTGCTCATAAGGAGAATTCAGATGGTTCATTTGCTCGACATAAGGTGCGACTTGTGGGTGATGGTAAGACTCAGCAGGTTGGTATAGATTGTGGGGAGACGTTTAGTCTGGTGGTCAAGCCGGCTACCATTCGCACTGTGCTTAGCTTGGCTCTTTTGAAGACATGACCTATTCATCAGTTGGATGTCAAAAATGCTTTCCTACATGGTGATCTCAAGGAAACTGTCTATATGCATCAGCCGGTGGGATTCAGGGATCCCAACCATCCTCATCATGTTTGTCTATTGAAGAAGTCCTTATATGGGCTTAAGCGGTCTCCACGGACCTGGTATACAAGGTTTGCTGACTATGTTTCAACTATTGGGTTCACTCACAGCAGGTCGGATAATTCCTTGTTCATCTACCGTCGTGGTTCGTCCGTAGCCTACATTCTGTTATATGTGGACTATATTATCTTGACTGCCTCTTCCGATGCCTTGCACCAGTCCATCATGACCATGCTCAGCTCCGAGTTTGATATGAAAGACTTGGGGCCCTTGAGTTATTTTTTGGGGATTGTTGTCACTCGTCATTCCGATGGGTTGTTCTTGTCACAACGGAAGTATGCCACCGAGATCATCGAAAGGGCTGGGATGTCATCCTGTAAGTCCATTTCCACTCCAGTTGATACCAAGCCCAAGTTTGGTGTCCCTTACGAGGATCCAACCCGCTATTGCAGTCTTGCAGGGGCCCTTCAGTATCTTACATTTACCAGACCGGATATTACGTATGCTGTCCAGCAGGTGTGTTTATTCATGCATGATCCTCGAATTGAGCATATGAATGCACTTAAACGCATCATCCGGTATATTCAGGGTACACTGGACTATGAGTTGCATTTGTATCCTTCATCGACATCCACACTTGTCTCATACACAGATGCTGATTGGGGTGGGTGTCCAGACACCAGACGGTCTACGTCTGGCTACTGTATGTTCCTTGGCAACAACTTGGTCTCCTGGTCTACGAAGCGTCAGGCGACTCTATCTCGCTCAAGTGTCGATGCTGAATATAGAGGGGTAGCCAATGTGGTCTCAGAATCATGTTGGTTACGTAATTTGCTTTTGGAGCTTCATTGTCCAATTCAGAAGGCAACCTTGGTATATTGCGATAATATTAGTGCCATCTACCTTTCTGGTAATCCGGTTCAGCACCAACGCACTAAACATATCGAGATAGACATTCACTTTGTCCGTGAAAAGGTTGCCCGTGGTCAAGTTCGCGTATGCCATGTCCCGTCATGATATCAAATTGCCGACATATTTACAAAATGGTCTTCCCTCGGTCTTTTTTTGAAGATTTTGGGGACAGTCTCAGCGTTCGAAGACCGTCCGCTATTACTGCGGGGGTGTGTTAAATATACACAATTATGTATAATTTATGGTAAATATTTAGTATCCTAGTTTAGGTAAGGTTGTAATATAATTAGTATTGTATTACCATAATTAGTGTATTAGTATAAATGTATAGAATAAGGTTTTATGAATAGAATAGAAATATGATTCTCCTATTATGTAACTTATATATATAGTCTTTCAATTAATGAAAATAATGAAGAGATTATTTCTTTCATTTCATGAACCTTACAACATGATCCATCAAATCTCACAACATATTTCCAAGAAGTACAAAAGTGTAAAAGCTCAACCTTTTTTCTTTTTACTATCTTTTGTTTGAATATATGGAAGGTGAAATTGATGAGCTCATTGTTTCAAAGAGAGGACTTAGGTATATATAAAAATAAAGTGGGGTTGGTATCTACTTTGGGCGTGAAATTTGAACTGTCTTCCAAGTTCCAACTTGTGAGCTCTAGATCCACCAAAATTAAATCTTTGATTTATTGTCCTTTTTTTATTCTATAAATATTTGATTATCGAGAAGCTAGGTAAACATATTATTATTTTGAAGTTTTAACCACCTGGTATCTGTATTTCATCGGCTTAAACAGTTCGAATTCGTGTTGAGTAGGTCCTAATAAAGCATTCTTTCTCAAAACTGAACCCGATAATCTTTAATTAAGGACAAAAAGTTCTTAGAAGCGGATCCAAATTTTAACTAGTTTGTGGGTTTTGGTCTTCTGGATTCTTAAAAGGTAGCTTAATTACTAGATTCTGGATAAATTATCTACATATATTTAGTAGATTTCTTAGTACAAATATAAGATTTTAGCCGAAGCTATTAAAATTCTACCGAATTCAAAGCTAGAACTTTAGCTTCATCTCTGAGAAATCTCAACTATCCCGCCACACTCACATTGATATTTCATATTAATGTAAAATTTACCAAAACTTTCCAGCTAAGATGTTAAAAGAAAGTGTTCTTATTGAATAATGTTTGCTTTGGCAATCTACTCGTACGAGACCTTGTTGCTTTCTATATGGCCTTGGGGATGGAGATGGTCCTTCCATTCCCCAATGGAAGGTACAATGTAAAGCTCACCAAACATATATACAAATGGACAAAAGCATCTATAGTTAAAAACTCTTGGTTGAATACATCTAATTACAAGTTAATTAGAATTAGTAATATCGCACTTCTTTAATGAGTTTAATTTGTTCTGTTTTACCCCTCTCAAAACCTTTTTAACCTTTTTAAATTTTATTAACCATGTGATGTTGGGAAATTGCTGGATAGACAAATTTAGATTTGCGTCAAGTACAATCGATAAAAGGAAAACTCTCTCTACTAGGAATGTTATTATTATCCGGGCTCGAACTTGATCTGTAATCTTGGAAAGATCGCATCCATCTTACCACACTCCTAGATGGTTATAAGGCGGACTTTGATATATTCCGAGATACACATATAATACCGAAATATTAAATAACAATATATACTTGTAAGCAAGTAAAAAATAATTTCAATTAGAATAATCGAAAACAGTACCTGAATAATCAAACAAAGCAGAGTTCTAGAACCTTAGATGAACGTGTTGGAAATTTGCCTTTGGCGGGAGTTGCGACCGACCAACTTTAACGGCTTAAACACTAGTGTTACGTATGTTGGAGAATCCGGTTCTTCACACATGCATGATCTACTAAGTACGTAGATAACCGTAGGGCCAAGAATCGTCAAATTTCATTGAGAAATGAAAGAGATATTGGTCCACGAAGTAAGGTGTTTGAAGCATGGAAAGTGTGGTATGGTGTTCAATTCTCCCTCATCGGTAGAGGAAGAAAGAATTGTTGTGTATATAAGACTCGAAATTGGTTTGGGGTTTGGGACCCCAAGGGGTATCCCATGTGTTTAAAGGAGGGAGAACCTAGATGTGCTTCGGTTCAAGGAAAGACCACACGCCTTGCCGCCGCCTTGCCCGTCCGGTTGATTCGGTTCGGTTCGGGCTCACAGGCCACGAGCCTGGGCCGTGGGCTGTGGTAATGGGCCTTCGATATTATCTTTTGGGCGTAAAACTTTGCGAAATGCAGTTTGATCCCGAAGTTTCGTAATACGATTTGGACCGAGAAATCTGATTTGATCCTGAAGTTTTGAAAGTTGGAATTTCGACGGTCAAAGCAGAAACGTCCAAGCTCTCAATTCAGCCATTTATTTTGGCTGAATTACTCCTCCTATAATGGCCAAATCCGTTGGTCTTTCACCATTTATGTTGGTGACTTTACTACCTCCATAATGGCCATTATTTGGCTATTATGGAGGCAGTTTTCAGCCCCCTCCATCACCTATATAAACACCCCCTTACACCATTGTTGAGCACCAAGAACACACATATAATATACACGAAATTCAGAAGCTTACACAAGCAGAAACTTTTCTTATTCCTACAACCTCCAAGGCATCATTTCGTTACTCAATATTCTTCACGGTAGCTCTTGAGTTTCCTTTGCTCAAGTGTTCCATTGCTGTTTTATCTTGGGAGACAAATTGTCCAGGACGTATAAAGGATACATATGGGGCAATATTGTCTTAAGGACAGAGTGCCACACTCGACTCAGCAAAACCAGTTTCCATTTTTCCGTTTTCTACAAAATTGTAATTTCAGTTTTGTGATTATATTGTAATTTTCATATTACTAGTTGAACTATTGAATCTTTGTTTATCCTTTCGAATACTTGTAATAGTTATATACTTCCCGTACTGCTTTATAAAGTACCATAGAGCAAAAATACCCAACAACTTAAGACAATATTTGTATTGTATTACTATTAGTGTTCGAAAGATGTCGGTCAAAAGTTGTGTGACCAAATCGGGATATGGAAATGGTTTTCTGGTAGAAGAGAGTGATGATGATGAACGTATTCATAGTGCCACCGCTACCAAGACTGGTGGGAACAAGCGCTCTCGAGAGCCTGAGGATATCAACTGGGACAAGAGGAGAAGATTGAAGATGTACTTCTATCTTGCAGCAGAAGGCCTGTATCTATCCCAGACAAAAGATCCGAATAATGGTAAGAAGGAACTGGACACTCAGTTTGATGAAGTGACTGGAGTGAGCCAGAATCCGAAATTGGGATAAGTAGTTTTTCTTACTTGTCAAGAATAAAGATTAAATGAGGTCTGATTAAAAATTGATTAAAGTAAGGAGGAATATGAAAATAATTTATATTCCTTACGCTTTAAAAATCAGAAGTTTAATCTCATCTTCTTTTCCGTTTAAAGATTGGATTGTAAAGCATCTTAAAAAGATCCGTTCCTTTAAGTGTAATTATTAAAAGTGGGTAAAGTATGTTCGCACATACGAGGGAGTAAGATCCACCGATGTATAAAATCATACAACTCTTAAGTAAGCGCCAAGAATTATCTGGGCACCAATCATAACGGAAGAAGTCTAAAAGTTAAAGACGTAGAACCTGTCATACTATTTGGCAGAAGTTCCTTCATAGGATGATATTGGACACTCCCATACAAAGCCTCGAGGCGTGGAGTGGGCCAAAATTCCTTTGATATGATGATATTGGACACTCAGTCATACAAAGCCTCCGGGTGACTGGAGTGGAGCCAAAATTCATATCATAAGAAAAGTAATGGACACCTAGTGTGGTGGGCCGAGTTTCAGTGTCTTAATGATCTGAAGGCCTAAAGAAAGGCAAGAAAGAAATTGGACACTCGATCTGCCAAAGCAAGCGAAGTGGGCAGTATCGAGATCACATATGATCGGTTACGCCCTAACCACGGCAAGAGGTTGTTCATGTGAAGCAACGCCACCTCTAAAATCAAAGGGGCTGGAGAGGTTGTCCTCAATAGGACTTCAGGGAATGAGATCACTCTAAAAGAGGTGATACATGTTCCTAACTTGGTTTAAGGGACGTTGTTGGTCAAGTTGGTTTGAGACTAGTCCAACAGGTATGTAATAACTAAGAATGGTACAATATGTCTATAGCCCAATGAATGATATATTTGTAATCCGTGCATCTATGCCATCATAGATTAAGACACGTTAAATAATAAGTCATTCAAAAGCTAACGATGTTGAGATTGTTGCCTCCTTTCGACATAAACCCTCAAAATGAATGTGAGGTAGGCGAAGAGGCAAAATCACCTTTCCAAATTTCCGTCAAGGGAATAACGAAAGAAGCACCGCTCCTCTAGAACTTAGTCATACCTACTTGGGTGATTTGAAGTTTATACAAAATAGAGGGGGGAGACAAGTACGTTGTGATCTTCATTGATGATGGTACAACGTATGGAATCCTTTGTTTGTTAAAAAGCAAAGATGAAGTTATTGAAGCGGATAAGCGCTACAAAGCAGAAGTTGAAAATCAACTAAGCCTATGGATTGCGAAATTCATAGCGATAGAGGGGGAGAATGTGAAGCAGCGTTCATTAAATGACTGTTCATTACTCACCTCAGTCTAACGGTGTTAGCCAAACGCAAACCCGTACGCCTAAATTATGTGGAGCAAGGCGATCCTTACCGCTAATGCGATCCTCAACGGAACTCCGCATAAGGATAAGGATAACTCTCCGTGTGAGACATGAAAATGATCTCACATACAAAAGTTGTGATGTGGGGTGGCTTGGTAGAAGTTGGACTACCGAAACAGGTCAAGTTCGACCTAAGACTGTAGATTGCATATCCACCGGATCCAGAATAACAAGATAGTACTTATCGCTTATTGGCGTCAAAGAATGTTGAATTCTTATAAGATAACTTTCCTTGAAAAGGAAAAGGAGTAATTGCTCAAGGTTAACAAGAACCCGCGAGGTTCGACCGTCCGAACTAGACGTTCCGTATCTACAGGACTCGAAAGTTGCTGGCTATC
The DNA here is from genome assembly GCA_029783415.1 of Anisodus acutangulus. Taxonomy (NCBI): domain Eukaryota; kingdom Viridiplantae; phylum Streptophyta; class Magnoliopsida; order Solanales; family Solanaceae; genus Anisodus; species Anisodus acutangulus. The sequence goes on from CM056508.1 coordinate 39,838,095, forward strand.
CGGAACTTAATATTCCAGATCTGCAGAACTCGGGGATTCTAGATGTTGAACCAAGACGGAGCAAATAGGGGACAAGGACTTGTTCCAGTCCTTCTAGCTTGTATGGTTAAGAACGAACCATGGACAATTAATAAAAAATTGTTATCTCCAAAAGCGTTGCTTTGGAAAGAAGCTAAAGAGAGAAATATATTACATCATATAGAACCATACTTGCGTAATGGTTGATCTTCCTCCGGGAAAAGAACCTTTGGGTTGTGAAAAATGATACTCAAAAGTGAGTACAAAGTAGATGGATATACTGACGAGTTCAAAGCCTCGGCTACTTGTACATGTGCTCCCTTGAGAGTAGCTTAACATCATGGGCCATTGCAGTCTTGCGTGGCATGAATGTTAAAACAGCCTTCCCAACTGGAGAGTTGGAAGAAGAGAATCAGAGTTGGTTTTCTGGACTGTTAGGCTTCTTCCTGAACTTTCATCTTGGTCCCTGAAATGTTTACATTTTGGTCCTGAAAGTTTCAGATAAAACAGAAATAATGAATCTGAGCACAGAAACATTGAATCTGAAGTTAGAAAGCCAACAGTTGGAGAATCAACAGTCTGAAAGTAAAAGTCATATTGAAACAAAGTCTCGATATGAAAGATATGGATATCACAGATGACACCTTAGGAATTGGATTTCTAAAGACATCTAACGGACTGGTCGATAGTTGTGATCTCGTTGAAGCCATCAATGGATATGAATCATAGAACTGATTGGAATCATGATGCACCCATAGACAAGGAGCGATACGCGCAGATCACGTGTAGTTCAATGTATTGTACACACTACAACCGACTGGTATCGCCCTACAAACAGATCGATTGAACTAAGTTTCACCGATGATCTTAATACATGATCAATAGAAAGTGTTAAGTCGGATATGGCGATATCCGAATTATTCGCTTATCTTCTGATTATAGTATTACGGATGTCCAGCGATTACGAGAGAACACGGTGATGCAAATTGGACATCAGATCTGAAGAACACCAAAGCCACAAGTAAATGTGTATGGTGGTTCTTGGAAAATCCTCTAAGCAAACTTGCATCGGCCGATTCATGATGGAATCGGAGTTTATCGCTTTATACAAAGCATGAAAGAAGTCGAGTAACTTCACGACTCCTTAGAGGACGTCCCTTATTGGGAGAAACTCGTGCCTTCAGCAGTTATACACTGTGGCTAGCCGGTCGGCTTTAGGAAGGACACGGATGACGGCGTCTGGACATATTTGTCAGGATTTTTCAGGAGACATAAGACCGTATGGCAGTTGATCATCACGGGTGTCACTTCCTTGTTTACTAACTAAGGGACTACCCGGAGATCAAGTGTTCTGCCTGTCTAGGGGAATGGGCTTAAAACCCAAAATATACGGACCAATACAGTGGTAACCCAACCTTACTAACTGGAGATCCCAGTAATTTGGTTCAATGGGAAAACTAAGTCAGAAGGTTCAGTTGATCGCTTCAGTGGAAGCATGAGCACTTCGGATAGTGATTTCTGAAAAGAAACACCAAATCCAAAGTCGTTCCCGCGATAGACTTTAAGTGCTATCTGCAGTGTGGGTAAAGGTTAAGTTTTCAAAACCTGTAATGCTCCTCAACAGTTGAGGTTAGGTTTTTTGGGAAACTTTTAATGGTTCCTAACACTTGTGAAGTGGGGTATAGCAGGATACCTTGTAGGAGACCACCTATTTAAGTGCGAGGACGGGCCGCCTCAAAATGAACGCACTTAAGAATCCAAGACGTTGTCCATGGCCAAAACGGACAAAACATTACGAAGAAGAGAGTAAGGGAATTTGTTGTGTTGGTATCGTTGTCTTGGCTTACACTAAACACTGACGGTTCAAGACATCACGTTCACCGCGCTTGATAAGTAAGTCCGATGGTATTCAACTATGGAAGGTTCAAAGTCGAGGCTACCTCTCCTTATGCAACATCGGTCATTTGAAATATTCTTTGGAAATGGAAAAGACACCATGTGAGTGCGCCAAAATCTCTTTCAAGAGGGGATTGTTGGAAATTTGCCTTTGGCGGGAGTTGCGACCGACCAACTTTAATGGCTTAAACACTAGTGTTACGTATGTTGGAGAATCCGGTTCTTCACACATGCATGATCTACTAAGTACGTAGATAACCGTAGGGCCAAGAATCGTCAAATTTCATTGAGAAATGAAAGAGATATTGGTCCACGAAGTAAGGTGTTTGAAGCATGGAAAGTGTGGTATGGTGTTCAATTCTCCCTCATCGGTAGAGGAAGAAAGAATTGTTGTGTATATAAGACTCGAAATTGGTTTGGGGTTTGGGACCCCAAGGGGTATCCCATGTGTTTAAAGGAGGGAGGACCTAGATGTGCTTCGGTTCAAGGAAAGACCACACGCGCGCCGCCGCCGCCCGCCCGTCCGGTTCGGTTCCGGTTCCGGTTCCGGGTTCTCGGGTTCTCGGGTTCTCGGGCTCTCGGGCTCACGGGCTCACGGGCTCACGGGCCGTGGGCCTTCTGATATTATCTTTTTGGGCCAGAAAACTTTGCCAGAAGTACAGTTTGATCCCAGAAGTTTCAGAAGTATAGTTTGGACCAGAACTTTCAGATGTATAGTTTGGTCTCTGAAGTTTTTCAGAAAGTTGGAATTTCGACGGTCAAAGCAGAAACGTCCAAGCTCTCAATTCAGCCATTTATTTTGGCTGAATTACTCCTCCTATAATGGCCAAATCCGTTGGTCTTTCACCATTTATGTTGGTGACTTTACTACCTCCATAATGGCCATTATTTGTCTATTATGGAGGCGATTTCAGCCCTCCATCACCTATATAAACACCCCTTACACCATTGTTGAGCACCAAGAACACACATATAATATACACGAAATTGAAGCTTACACAAGGTAAACTTTTCTTATTCCTACAACCTCCAAGGCATCATTTCGTTACTCAATATTCTTCACGGTAGCTCTTGAGTTTCCTTTGCTCAAGTGTTCCATTGCTGTTTTATCTTGGGAGACAAATTGTCCAGGACGTATAAAGGATACATACGGGGCAATATTGTCTTAAGGACAGAGTGCCACACTCGACTCAGCAAAACCAGTTTCCATTTTTCCGTCTTCTACAAAATTGTAATTTCAGTTTTGTGATTATATTGTAATTTTCATATTACTAGTTGAACTATTGAATCTTTGTTTATTCTTTCGAATACTTGTAATAGTTATATACTTCCCGTACTGCTTTATAAAGTACCATAGAGCAAAAATACCCAACAGAACGTCCCGGACAAACAATCGATTAACAAACCCGATCGCCTCCCAACACAACAAGAAATGCAATTTTCTTTGGTGACTTTATATGTCGACTCCTTTAGGTGCCACAAAAATAGCGCTTTTTTCGTGGCGACTTAATTTAGTCGCCACAAAAAGGAGTGGTAGCATAGTCGCCACAAAAAAGAGTGGTAGCTTAATGGAAAGCTTATATTCGGCAAGAAAATTCTTATCATTAGCGGTGACTTAACTCTAGTCGCCACGAATAGATACGAGCTAAACAAATGTATGCGGCAACCTCTCAAACTAATGAGTGGCAATTTTAGTCGCCACTAAAAGACTGATTCCTTGTAGTGAAAGAACAGCAAAATAGAACCCCCAAGGTATAGGGATGGCAGGTGGGTATAATTTTGCGGATTCCGCACCGCACCCGCCCCAATTGGGGCGGGTATGGGTATAACTTTGGCGGGTAGTAGGCGGGTATGGGTATTGAAAATGTACCCGTCACGGGTAGGCGGGTAGGTGGTGGATTTGCAGTCATATCCGCCTACCCGCCCGCCTACCCGCCTACCCGCCCGCCCGCCCGCCCGCCCGCCTACCCGCCCGCCCGCCCGCCTACCCGCCTAGCTTATATAGCTAAAATAATATCTGAGTTTTGTCTACATTTGTAATATATAGTTATTTGGGTGGATAATTTTTTGGGTTTCTTAGAAATTTTATTTTCTTGATTCTTTGTTGTGCAATGGGGAAGAGGTGAAAAAAATGGGTGGCGGGTAGGCGGACGGGTAGGTGGCGGGTAGGCGGACGGGTAGGTAGGTGGCGGGTAGGTGGCGGGTATAGGAATATACCCGCCTAGGCGGGTATGGATGTTGAAAATTGTACCCGCCACGGGTGGCGGGTAGGTGACGGGTATAATTTTTTTTGGCGAGTACGGGTGCGGGGGAGGGGGTACCAGCACCCGCCCCGCCCAATTGCCATCCCTACCAAGTTATAAAGAGCAAGAATAAGACTACCTTCAAGAATTTTAATTCTTAGAAACTTGCAATTATCAGTCAAACTCAAACTAAGAATCCAATTCTATCTTATAAATTTTTTTTAATCTCTCAATATGTAAAACTTGTATCCCTTACTAAAAAACAATTTAAGTTTAAATAGAGCTTGAAAATAATTAGGAAAGTCCCAAAAATATCAAAAAAGATAAGGTTTAAGTTCGACTGGGGCGGAATCATGCAGGCAACATTTTGCGTTGCATCCATTTTGGGCTTGAAAGCAAATATGCGCAACATTTGGTAGTAGCTTTCAATTAATTGTTTGCTGCAATTTTGCGCTAAAACCTATTGAAGTTAAATTTTTAGAGATTTTTTGGTCCATTTTTTTTAGATGAGATACGAAGCCTTGTATCAAGACATCAAGTAGATGAAAGTTCAAGACCAAACTAGAAAATTCAGTCTTTAAAATTTCTTATTTTTTCCATCTTCTCATTTCATCTAGACATTATAATAAATGTTCCTATCTTGGTTAATTGGCAACCCCATAATCTTTACATGACATTATTTAACGGAATTAAAAATTCTCAACCAAAGCAAATGCTCCAGTAATTAAAATTGACTTAAATTATACACGTCAAATAGTTCACACTTGTCCATTTCACACGCTATTTAATATATATTTGAATTAAAATTAAATAGGATATGTAATTTGAATCTTTCTAGAAAGTGTAAACATAAGAGTAATAAAGGCCAGAAAAATCAGAATGTCTTAAATGAAAGTATAAAGTGTGATGCATGACATAACTATATATGTTTCTGCCATTTGGGTGGTATATAAATATAACTATATAAAACAAGAACAAATCTAAATAATGTCCGTGCCGCCATTACCTAATTGAAAATGACTAAGCATAAAATGACAATAAAAAATTCATGATTTGTTTAATAATCAAACACAATAATTGGAACCTATAGCCTTCTGACTCTATTAGAAAATGTGCAAATTACAAAAGTCCCCAAAAAGAAAAGGCTAAAAATAGATCCTTAATTTATTCTTCATTAAATATCTCCTTCACACTTCTTCTTAAATAAATACTGAAAGATTTAAGTCATATGCAGTAAGCGAGTAACAAATAAATAATATAACTCATGATATTGGGTTAACTATTTTAACCAAATTACTAATTATTTTTTAACATAAAAAATGAAATAATATTTATTTGAGAAGTGTTTCAATTATGTAATTATTTATATACCGTCAATACATATGATTTATTTAAATAAGAAAAGGGAGAGATCAATACGCAATTGATACAATAAAGTTTCATACTAATAATTGGTGGGTTTCTATATAATCGGTTCCCTTGAAAGTGAGCTCTTTAACTCTTTCACTTGAAATCTTATTCTTCAATTATTTACACCACCTGGCTGGCTACGATTATGATACATATTTAAATCATATTATATTTTTAACTGATACTCCTAATTGTTTGGTTTAATTAATTAAATTAATATCGTGACCTTTCAGTAGGTTAAGTCTGGTATCTATGAAAGCTACGGCAACGGGAATCCTTAATCCCAAAAATCAATTATTAACAATTTGATTAATTAAGAATCAATTTATTTACATTTTCATTAGTTTTAAATAATAGCTTTAATCATTTATATTTGTCCCCTTTACAGTGACATTTCCACCGATTTTCGTATGAATTGTTACATATCCAGATCAAAGGTGAAGAGCAAATTAAATATATCAGTTTTTATTCACAACAAAAAACTAAAATTAGCTATAAAATTTGTCCCTAAGTTGTTGCTAAAAGGATCGTATACAACAAAATATTTTGATATTTTATCGCTAATTCGTCATTATATAAAATTAGCGATGAATTTTGTTGTTCGAAAACAAAATGTGACCGTCACTAATTCCTGTTATTTAGTGGTGATTTTTTTCTCTAAACATCTTAAGGAATATTTCTTTAATCACATGATCATTATCCAATGGGAACCCTTGAAACTCACATGTAAATTCTCTAGTGTGTACATGGACTTAGGGATGGCAAATGGGGCGGGGAAGGGAAGGTCAAAGGTTAAACGGGATAGGGCAGGGCAATGCTTAAACAGGGCAGGGCAGGGCTGGGCGGGTAAAAAAAAATTGAAAATATTAAATGGGGGTAATGCAGGTCATAGGACGAATTTGAGCTTGGGCTTGTTTAGCTGTTTTATTACATTTTCTTGCAGTTCTAGCTACAAACTTGGCTAAGAAATTGGCCACTTTGTTGGAAAAAAATTCTTATCTAATTTTGTTATATTGTTATTGAAAGTATACCGTGGTATACACGATATACACGACATAGACAATGCCTTGTGTATACCGTGTATATCACAGAAATACAAGGAAAATCAGTCTGTGATATATATGACAAGTATATCACGGTTTGGAGTATATTTGGCAACATAGTATTCGAGAAAAGGTAGCTCGTGGGCAAGTCCGCGTCTTACATTTCCCTTCTAGGTACCAAATTTCAGACATCTTTACTAAGAGTCTTCCCTCAGTTCTGTTTGAAGATTTTAGGGACAGTCTCAGCGTACGACGACCGCCCGCTATGACTGCGGGAGTGTGAAAGTATACCGTGGTATACACGATATACGCGACATATACAATGTCTTGTGTATACCGTGTATATCACATAAATACAAGGAAAATTAGTTTGTGATATACATGCCAAGTATATCACGGTTTGGAGTATGTTTGGCAACATAGTATTTGTAATTAATTAGCATTGTACACTTACCATAATTGTAGTATTCTTGTATTTATAGAATATGGTTTTGGGAGTGGAATAGGAATACGATTTTTCATATTATGGAAATTGTAAATTATATATTTACTCATTCATTAATGAAAATAATGAAGGGATTATTTCTTTGAGTTATGCTTTATTTCTTTAACCTTGGTAGAATTCAAAACAAATAAGTGTTTTAGTTACTTAATCACGAGTCCTACCCATATTAGAATTCAAACATTACTCTGATCTTAGTCTCAATGGAGAAAATGGTTGCTAACATATTCTTGTCAATTAAGGTCTAAGTTTGAAACTTATTTTAATTATAACGGTAAATGCACGGGAAGTAAGAAGAACAGTAATATTTATTAAAGTAAAAAATGTTTGTATATGAGTTTTCATATTCTTATAAAAGTTAAGACTATTTGGTTTAAAACTGATCTACTTAGATATTTGATAATGAGATTGAGTAATATAATTTTCTATATTAGACTTTAAATCATGAGTAAAATTTAAATAAAACGGTTAAGTAAAATAATTCATGTGAAAATGGTTACAAAATCAACTGTATTAACATTATAAAAGTATCTTTACAAAATAATAAGTAACTAATAAATTAGAAATTTTCTAAAAAAGGAAAAGAAAAGACTTTAAAGATGATTTTAAAAGGATTAAATAGATTTTTTTAAATTTGGTAAAAAAAAATAAAGAAAATGTAAATAGAGGTTAAACGGGGCGGTGCTAAACAGGGTTAAACGGGGTAGAACATGACTAAAGCTAAACAAGGAAGACACTTAAACGGAACAGGGGAGAGCAAAATCTTAGCAGGGGAAGATTTAACCCTTCCCACCCTATTGCCATTCCTACATGGACTATGGCCCTATTTTATAAGAGATTCTTAGACTTGTCATTATCGAAGTACTAAATAATTATGTGCAAATAATTAAACTACTAGTGGCAACTAAGAAGGCCAATAATGCTAGACGTTGATAAACATGAGGTCAAATTTCTAAGGTGTTCAAATATTCTCATAATTGTAGGTTGTTATGCGTTAGCTAACATATTCTTGTCAATTAAAGTCTAAGTTTGAAATTTATTTTAATAATAACGGTAAATACACCGGAAGTAAGAAGAATAATAATATTAAAGTAAAAAATGTTTGTATATGAGTTTTCATATTCTTATAAAAGTTAAGACTCTATTTGGTTTAAAACTGATCTACTTAGATATTTGATAATGAGATTGAGTAATATAATTTTTTATAGCAGACTTTAAATCATGAGTAAAATTTAAATAAAACAGTTAAGTAATAATTCATGTGAAAATGGTTACAAAATCAACTGTATTAACATTATAAAAGTATCTTTACAAAATAATAAGTAACTAATAAATTAGAAATTTTCTAAAAAAGGAAAAGAAAAGAATTTAAAGATGATTTTAAAAGGATTAAATAGATTTTTTTAAATTTGGTAAAAAAATAAAGAAAATATAAATAGGGGCTAAACCGGGGGGGGGGGGGGGGCTAAATGGGGCAGGACAGGACTAAAGCTAAACAGGGCAGACACTTAAATGGGGCAGGGGAGAACAAAATCTTAGCGGGGAAGATTTAACCCGCCCCACCCTATTGTCATTCCTAGATGGACTATGGCCCTATTTTATAAGAGATTCTTTGACTTGTCATTATCTTAAGTATTAAATAATTATGTGCAAATAATTAAACTACTAGTGGCAACTAAGAAGGCCAATAATGCTAGAGTTGATAAACATGAGGTCAAATTTCTAAGGTGTTCAAATGCTCTCATAATTGTAGGTTGTTATGCGTTAGACGCATAATTTTGGCAGGGCATGACCAATAATGCACTCCCAAGATATAGTAAAGAATATTTTAGTTAGTTCCTATGATCCACGTACATAATATGTATAGTTGTCACAATAAGATCCTTGCACATAATTGGCACCATAATACATTTCTTGCTCATCTAGTTCATTGTATTAAATTGTATCCTCTAAATTGTTTTGCAAATATTAAAGATGAAAAACTTTATTTATTTATTTGCGATATGCACACGCCTAATTTTTGTTCTTGGTCCAAATACGCAAAATATTTTTTGTTGATGAGATGATCAGACTCAAATCAAGATGTCACCTAAATGTTAAGTTGATATAAAAGAAGTGACAAGATACAAATTCTAGATTTCACCTAAATATCTATTGGAGGTAGAATCATACTGATAAAGCATGTTCCTCAAAGCATATCCATTCACCTATTGTCAGCATGTGACCCTCCTACTGGAGTAATAGCTAATCTTCACATAATGTTTACTAAATTTTTCTGGAGTAATTTAGTAGGAAATTCTAGCAGACATTGGACATCTTGGACTATTTTATAACATCCTTATGAAGAAGGAGAACTAGGGTTTAGAAGCCTTCAAGTTATATCAAAAGCCCTACTTCCCACAGGATTTATTCTGTCAAGATTATGAAAAAGAAGGAATGCTATCAAACATGGAGGGACGATGTCCCATGTCAAGCTCATGTATCAGATTATGCAGACCATTATTTTGTTTATGAAGGTAAGACAGATAAATTTTAGATATGCTCCTTATAAGTGGAAGGATTTGGTACCAGTACACAAGCTTACACCCCTAGATTTAAGATGAGATAGGTGATTTAGAAATTTTCTGAAAGGGGATGGATCAAATATAACACTTCTTATCATTTTCCGTTACATGTTTGGGATACGTTTGGTCTTCAATATATTCCCTGATGATGCTTCAACGGGTAATCCAGGAAGAAGTTGATGAAATTTTTATGTTAAAAATGACAGAGTTCGTATCCTACATATTCAGCAGAGGAAATGGAAGATGCTTATAGCACAAATACCTAAGCTAAAGAAAGCTATGGCTATTCTAAAGGCTTTGAGATACCAAGGAAGCACACAGGTCAATCAGGTGATCATAGAGACAGATTCTCTACTACTAGAGAGAGTGCTTCACAAAAATTGAAAAATACAATGGTAGATTGTGACAGTAATAGAAGAGATTTAGGATCTTATGAAGAGCATAAATGTCACTGTGACTCACATTCTCATAGAAGGAAATAAAGTTGCAGATTATCTTGAAAATGCAGCTTTAGATCAGGGGGTAATATGCCTCAGTTCTTTTCAGCAAATAGAAGTGGAGGGAAGAAAATTGATAAACAATGATAAGTTACATTACCATATTTGAGAAGGAGATCATTCAAAGAATGAATATTGAGAGGAGTTACTGTTTTCTTTATGCTCAAATCCTGTGGGAAAAGAGCATGGAGAACTTTATGATTAACTGGTTTTTTTCATTTTGCAGGTTCAAAGCACATAAAGATCAATCACGAGTCATATAATTATTTGCAGATGAAAAGACAACTACAAAAACACATAAAAGAAACATGTTCTGGAAACAATTCAGGGAAACAACTCTGTAAATTGTAACATTTTTAATCAACTGGTAATTGCTCAAGGTGTGGTATTAGCACCATTAGGTGCTCATCATATTGAGCAAAAAACAGATGAACTGAATATGGGGAAGGTACAGAGTTTTATCACCAGGACTATGAAATATGCAACCAACAGAACAGCAGCAAGGTAGATTCACAATACATACAAAGACTTCATTTTCATGGAGCAATTTTAGGAAACAATCCAGGGGAATGATTACATGTCTTAGCTAGAGCTCCGGCTATACACATTCCATTCTAGGGTTTCCTAATCCCGCAATGCACTTTACTTTTCTAGAATATTTCCTTGTTTTGTCTTTATTTTGTGTAAGACTTATTTCCTTTATTAATAAAGGCCTTGCTTAAAAAAAAAAAGGAGATTTCACCTACATATTTACAACAACAAATATGTACCCAGTAAAATTCAATAAGTGAAGTCTGAAGAGAATATAATGTACGCAGACCTTATTTTTACCTTGAGGAGGTAGAGAGGTTAGTGAAAGACCCTCGGATCAAGTGATTTCACCTAAACATTTAAGTTATTATAAAGTAACGCTTATTTATTTCAGGTTTGAAAGCTACAACATATTATACTTTCTTAAGGTATGTCCAAAAATGTGCTAGTTGACTGAAAAATAAATTCAATTTTCAAGATTATGTAAGTACTCAATGTATTAAGGTATAAGTCCGAAAAGAAGTGTATATAACATTTCTTATGTTAGATATATAGAGTGGTGGTTGTAATTATTAGGTAGTCTAGCTTGATCCAAGCAACGCCTTAAAGCCTCATGTCTTTCTTAGTTGGACCAATTCAACGGGCAATTTCTAACAAATCTTTCTAAATCGGAAGATCAAAAAGCAGAATTCCTACATACTTGAACACCAAATTAAATTCTTTTCTTTTCTGATTTAACTCCCTTGAAAAAAGTTGAAATTGGATGAGTGTTTGAATAACAAAGTCGAGGAGATCTCATTGGGAATTTAACGAACGTTGGATGATATTTTAAAAGGATATGCAAAATTGAAAATAGAATTTTACATTTTACTTATCCAGCTTATTAGATGATTTGAAATAGAACATCTGTCTACTTCAAGCATCATATTTTTGGACTTTGCTCTTGGTAATACATATACATATTTTTACATTGTGTTTGTATGCTAGACATAACTTCTTCTTTAGTTGGTTCATAAGTTGGGTCTGTTGGAAGTATTTCTAAGCATTCATAAATTGTTTCAATAAGGACATTACAACCGTCTACTTTAATAGTAGGATTTAATACAACACCAACAAAATAAATAGTGGAAATAGGTAAAAAATATTTTTAAATTTTACGAATATTTTTGCAATAGCTGGAGTGTAAGTTGATTTTTTCATATATTCATTAAATAGCAAAAATATTAGAGCTATATAAAATAATATAGATGAAATAGTAGGATAATAAATACCAGAAAATTCCTTAGTAGCTAGAAAAAAATTCTCTAAGAATACAATAAGTTCTAAAATTTTATCCCAATCATCATCTACAAGCATATCCGTTGGGTTTTGATTATGGGCGTTAAACAATAAAGTTATAGGTCTTCTATACTTGTGAGCAACAAGTAATTGTTCATACAAAGAATTTCACATAGTCGCAACTTCTTCTGAATTTTCCTATAAGGTAATCCACAATCATGACAGGTTTTTTTTATACTCTTTGCGTCTTTGTATTTTATTACCTTTAAAAATAAAGTTAATAGCAAATTGTACTTTATCAATGATATTTTTAAAAAGTTTTATGCAATCCTTTACAACTAAGTTATAAATATGACATGCACATCTAACATGAAAAATATGGGGAAAAGATGGGGTCAATCGAGTTTTTAAAATGTTTACAACATAAGCATTAGAATTAGCATTATCTAATGTTATAGTCATAATTTTATCAGAAATTCCATAATATTCACTAATTTCATGAATATTTTTTGAAATAAAAACTCCAGTGTGCCTTTCATCAATATATCTATATGTTAATATACGTTTTTGCATAGACCAATTGTGATCTGTCCAATGACATGTAACAGTTAAATAATCATTACAATTAGTACTATGACATATGTCAGAAGTGATAGTCACTTTGCCATTAAAATGATGCAATGCATAATGTAAATATTGTTGATATTCATGCGCAAATTTAAAAACATCTCTTCTAATAGTTGATCTAGGAAACTGTTAAAAGCAGAATTATATGTTTCTCGAACGTAATGAATAAAATCAGGAGAGGAAGGAAATGAAAAAAAGGCAAACCCTCCACAACAACTAATTTTGGTAAATTTTTCCGATCTTTGTGTTTATCATATTTTGGACCTATAACTCCCCCGTCATCGAGTTAATTCAACCATGTACTTGGTCAGAGACACTATGTGAACATTGTCCCGACTCAGAAGGCATTTGCACACCCGCTTTTTCAGCCAAGTATTGGTTATACCTTATTTTGTGAGAGTTTTCTACATGTCTCATTAAACCTCCTGTCCCACCTTGATCTTTTTCAGTTTTAAATTTATAAACTTCGCGACAAATTTTATAAATAACTAGTTGATTAGGAATGTCCCTTTCAAAAAAATCTCATGCATGTGATTTTAATTTTCGTTGTTTTTATCCTCTTTTCATACTAGGGGAATAGGAGAGATTCCAATTTCAGTTTCAGCCTGAGACTCAGTCTGATCCTGAGGAATAGGAGAGATTCCAATTTCAGTTTCAGCCTGAGACTCAGTCTGATCCTGAGGTGGAGGTGCACTAGTGGGTGTATTATCTAAATTATCTTCTAATTCATTTTCTAAATCAAAGTTTGGTTCAGATGCAGAATATACCTCATGATCTAATGATATATTAATATTAACATTAAAAAGATCAGTTTCATCTACATGAGTGAAATCATCGTAATTAGGATTACTAGAAGATGCACCCTTACCCCGTTACCCTTAATATTAGGGATGGCAACGGATCGGATTTGAACCGGATCCTACTATATCCAGATCCAGATCCATTTTTCATGTCTGGATACAGATCTATCGGGTCCATAAAAATCAGATCCAAATCCAATCCATTGGATCCACCGGGTCCACAAATCGGATCTAGATCCACATGTAAAAAAATTGCCTTGAATAATATTCCCACCTGTTGAAACTTTTTTGACAAAATGAAACTCTATCTGATTGAAAAAAATGATTGAGTTCATTCAATCAACCTACACAAACATGACATCATTCTTCCAAAATACTGAACGAAGTTTTAGCATCACAAGAAAATAAAGACGATGAAGCAAAGTAAGTAAATAACATCATCATGGAAAACGCTGCAATTACAAAGGTCTTGAAATTAAAGTCTACAACAATGTTCTTTAAAATGCCAACAACATCTCTCTAACCTTCTGCCAAACTTGATAAACTAGTCTTCGAAGTCACTAGTTTCAACGCCATCAACATCCTAAAATAACAAAGAAACAATCATATTAAAAAGAGATAACTAAAAAAAATCATCTCAATAAATATTTATGATTAAACATATCATTTACCATATCAATATAGTCAACTACTTCCCCTTCTTCTTCAGAATCTTCAGTAACTGTCGAACAAGCATGTGTGCCCTCCAAAGTACCTTTATTTGAAAGAAATTGAAAAATAAATAGAAGGTTTATGTAAGAAAAAAAATTGATATTAATGTGTGTGAGAATAATCAATACATAAATAATAGATACCTTTAATGTCTTCGATCATCCAATTTTGCAAGCACATTAATGCCTCCACCATTTTAGAGTGAAACCTAGAACGATGAGAACTAATCACCCTTTCACCCATGCTAAAGGCACTTTCCAAAGCCACGGAAGAGAAGGAAATTGCAAGGATGTCCTTAGCAATTTTCTGTAAAGTAGGATACATTTGATCCCTTTTCCACCACTTAAGTACATCAAAATCATCATTCTCGGGTATAGGATCATCCTCCAAGTAATGCTCCACATCACCCCTCACATTCATCTTTCTTTTCTTTGTTCTTTTAGCTTGAGCATATTCATCCTCATCATTATCACAAGACTCTGAAATTCCTCGTTTTCCAACATTTCTTGAAAAATGTTCTTGGCTTTTATTTCCCTCACCTCTCATTTGATATTCAACCACAAATTTATCAAGATTTTTCCTAACTTTTGCACTTCATTACCAACATCATCTTTATACAATCTCTGAAAATAGTACTCCACACAATCCATTTTATTTCTTGGATCTAAAATTGAAGCAACCACCAACATCTCATTAATATTATGTCAATATTTGTCAAACTTGTCAATCATATTTTTAGCCATCATTCTAATACTTATAAAATTACATTCTAGGTTATGTATATATTTAATAAAAAATGGATCCACAGGTCGGATTTGGACCGGATACGGATCTCAAACACAAGATCCAGATCTGATCCGTTAGAAACGAATCCGAGTCCGATCCGGATTCGTCGGGTCCAAATTTTGAAGATCCGTATCCTATAAAACGGATCTGGATCCACTGCCATCTCTACCTAATACCTCTACCAGAAAACGTCCACCTCGTTTCATTATAATTATATAAATAAATAATTAAAATTAATGAAATTAAGTACGATAATTAAAATTAAGTAACAATAATAATTTAAATAAAAGAAAGAACGAAGGTACCAAACGCCGACGTAACGTCAACGTGTAATTGAGGTTGAAAATTGAAACTTTGCTCGATGATCTCAAGCTAGTTGTCAACTTCACTCCCAATTTTTGAACTTTGATAAAAATTAGCAAATGAAATATAATATTTAGTGTTCAATTTAGACTTGTAGAGAGAGAAAATAGAGAGATGATAGGAAGATTTGTGAGAAAAATGAAGAGAAGAATGAGGTATTTATAGTTGAAAAATAGAATTAATGTGTAAATATACTAACTTAGGGGTTAAAAATAAATATTAAGGGGTTTATGGTGTGTGTGTGTGTGGGGGGGGGGGATGGTCATTACTAGCCGTTGCCAACGACTAAAATTGAAAGTGATCGTTTGTGCTATGGTTAGTTTATGCAAAGTAGGGTGGGACGGGGCTGGGCGGGATCGGGACGGGCGGGATGAGCCCTAGTCCCGTCCAGAGTTCGAACCCCGCTACCGACATTTTTTTATCCCGTATTTTAAAAGGGGGTCGGGGTGGGGCTGGGCGGGTACTGGGCCGTGGCAGGATCGGGTCATCCCGGCCCCCTGGACAGCCTTAGCACACACTAATGGACTTGGTAAGTGTGTTATAAGAGACCCCTTTTTCATTAGCAAATATGATAATATTTCTTTTAAAAAGAATACTAGTGAATGACATAAAATTGATAGCCAAACAGGTAGAATTACAAACGCAACCAAATGATTGGGATTAAAGAATTATTATTTGAGGTTTTGGCAAGTATATATTTAATTTTTTCTTTGCTGCTTTCCGAGTAGGAAAGTCACTTAATTAGGGGCTTTTTCATGGCTGCTTTTATATTCAAAAATATATAATGCTAGAAGGTCCTGTTCATATAGTAGGTGTAAATACAAAACACATTTTGTTTTGTTATAATTTTAGGACAGCCATTTATGTCTAATCTGTGTGGATCATACATTATTTCCATATCATTAATACTTATAAAGTTTTCTCCTGAAATTAACAGGGCCATTCGTTTTTTTAATTAATTAGTACCATAAATTTTTAGTCATGTGATTTGATGGACAGTCCATTAGTATATTCAAGAATATTGAAACGCGAATAAAGTTTTGTATTGATAGTTGAAATGATCGAAAAAATACATATAAAATATATGAATGTTTCTAATGATGTTAGGCAGTATGAAAAAATCGTACACACTTGATTCAAAGTAAGTAATATCACAATATATTAAGAGTAAATTTGGACTTGTTAACAAAATAGTTGGTATTGGAGCTAACGATTCGACAAAATGAGTTAAGAGATAGTCTCGATTTACATTCTATATACACATATAAGAATCAGATTTTCTAGTCGACTCTAATTTTTAAATCCCTCATAAGCCTTTTCTTATAATAGTAGTTTGGAAACACACACACAAAAGAAGAAGCTAGCTTTGATTTTGGTATGCTCGATCATGTGGCCGGGTACTTTGAATCTCAAAATTGATCTGTAGATCATGACAACGGCAACATGAAATTTAGTTCGAGTAAAAAATTATTGGGCATGTATACAAAGTCCTATATTGATAGTTAAAAAGATTATGAAGCAATATATAAGATGTAGGAACTCTTGATGATATGAGAATCTTTTAAAGAAAATCACACGAATTTGACTTAAAAGTTAAAACACATAATAACACGCCATATCAAGAGTCTCGTTTGAACTGATTTAATTTAACTCAACAAAGAATTATATGAATCCTATGTGGTGCTTATCTGATGCGATGGCTCCAACACTTTTTGTAAAAAAAAAAAAGAATTCTTTATCACACTCACTCAAAGAGTTAAAGTCATAAAGGGCATATATAAATATTAAGAGGAAAAAAGGATCCTAAAGTGCAGAGTTTTGTGCACCATATAATCTGCTTATTATGTTCATTAATTAAGTGAGGCACGAGTCGGAAATTAAAAAGAAGATACCTTTGACCTTTATTGTATCACGAGATAGATATATAAAAGCTTTATTTTTCTGCTCGAATAAATGTTATTTTCTAGGTAGTTAATTTCATATTTTATGAGCAATTATTTATAGTTGTCTTTTTAAGTAATTTGATACTCATGCGTCCTAACTTATATGGTTGTCATGTTTCATTTCAAGAAAGTTAAATTATGTGAACTTTGATCAATAGTTTAAATGCATTTTTCATCAAATTGATATATGAGAAAATTTATAATTTATAATATTTTTATATAATTTTTGAATATCTAAATTTTAATTATAAAATATTTAGCTAATATAATCCATTTTAACTTTGCAGATTAATTGAATTGTAACGAAACATAACAACTAATATTGTGACGGAGGGAGCAGTAATAGATATAATTTTCTTAATTAGTGTACAATATACACACAATATACACACAATATACATGTGTATATTGTGTATATTGGTCACGGGATTACTCTCGGTTTTGGACTGATTTGTACCAAGTAATTTATGGTAAATATTCTAGTTTAGGTAATGTTGTAATATAATTAGTAGTGTATTATCATAAATGTATAGAATAAGGTTTTAGGAATAAAATAGGAATATGATTCTCCTATTATGGAAATATGTAACTTGTATATATAGCCTTTCAATTAATGAAAATAATCAAGGGATTATTTCTTTCATGGTATCAAGAGTCTAGGTTTATTTTCTCTCCCAAATTCCGTCGAAATCCCTAGCCAAAATACGAGACCTTGCTCTCGGGTTTCGTGCCGACGAGAACCTCCTTCTTCCAAAAAATTTCTCCATAATCCCTCAATCACATATTGTTCTATTAATATGTCTACATCCCGGAACATATTTCATCCGGCCCTTACAGTTTCTAACATAAAGAATAACATCCCTCTCATTCTTGAAATAGAAAACGTTCAATATGCGACGTGGGCCGAACTGTTCAAAATTCACGCACGATCGCATCAAGTCATCCATCACATAATCCCCGCGGCTCCTGAGGATACAGAGGTGCCAAAACGCGAGGATGATCCTAAGTTGTGGACGACTATTGCTGCTACCATTCTTCAGTGGATATATTTCACCATATCTACCGACCTTTTGCAAACAATTATTGAGCCTGACGCTACGACACATGCAACTTGGGATAGACTGCATGATATATTCCAAGATAATCAAAATTCTAGAGTCGTTACCCTTGAACATGATTTCTCTCACGTCAATATGAAAGATTTTCCTAATGTTTCGGCTTATTGCAAAAGATTAAAGGAATTGGCGGACCAACTTCACAACGTTGGCGCGCCGGTTTCAAACGATCGTTTGGTCCTCCAAATGGTTTCCGGTCTCTCCGAGGCCTATAGTGGTGTGAGAACACTTCTTCGGCAAAGCAATCCGCTTCCGCAATTTTATCAGGCGCGTTCTATGCTTACACTAGAAGAAGCAGGCATGATGAAACGAGCGGTTATCGGTACTAGTCCCGTAGTCATGATGACCGAGTCCACGGTGTATCCTACCGTTTCGAACAACTCGGGCCAAAACCGCAACAACGGTGGTGGCAAAAAGGGTGGAAATAAGAAAAATGGCAAAAATCGCGGCTGCAACAACGGCGGCAGCCGACAGAATGGTGGTGGTGGTGGGGGTCCTCGCGGTGGTCAGCAGGAGCATCAACAGTTCTGGGGCCACAGTGGGCCCCTATGCAATGGCAGTGGGCCCCACAACAGCAGTTTGGGCCCAGCCAGTATCCCTCCTAGCGGCGGGTCACCAGCAGCTAGCCCAGGCCCAATTCGCCTGGTCGATTCTGACCAAGAATAGCCTGGGGCCGAGATCGCATAAGGGTGCTGGGCCTCGGCCCGCAAGCCCATCACGCAAGAAGACCAACACATACCGACATCGGAATGCACACACTTGGTTTAAATCCACCGGACCAAAATTGGTATATGGACACCGGGGCCACTACCCACATGACATCCGATTCAGGTACGCTCTCGTCTTATTCCAATTTGAGCAACCCCCGCCGTATAATTATTGGTAATGGTAATTCTATTCCAATTCGTGGGTATGGTCATAAAACGTTGTCTCCCCCCATCCACCCCTTATCTTGAAAAATATCCTTCATGCCCCCAAATTGATTAAAAATTTAGTGTATGTCCGTAAATTCACTACTGACAATTCTGTTTCTATTGAATTTAATCCATTTGGTTTCTCTGTGAAGGATTTCAAGACTGGGAGTCCACTCATGAGGTGTGATAGCAGGGGGATCTTTATCCTATCACACCCAGTTCCGATCCATCGAGTCAAACCCTGTCGTCAGCTTTTGCAGCCATTTCTCATTTCTTGTGGCATGCTCGTCTTGGTCATCCAGGGTCCTCTATTTTGTCATTTTTAGATAAAAATAGTTTTATTTCAGGTAAGTTAAACTCTTTTTATATGCTGCATGAATCCTCACTGAATTTCAGAGTTTCTGTTTTAGCCACTAATTAATGTGCAAGGAAAATTAAGATGACTCGACAAATACATTTCCACATCACCTAAAAATTATTATAAAATTAATTATGACATGGCATTAGCTACACCAAGTGTATGAAGAGCCGCCTCCCAAAATTACTCCCCACCCCACCCTCTGTCTATGTAACAAGAAAAAAAAAAGATTTGATATGATAGAATACAATAATATATCTATCCTCTCAATTTCGTACAGATTGCTGGGAGAAAGCTCGTAGCAAATAGTCCAACGTAATAACTAGTCTGATTTCTCTCTGACCGTCATCCTTTATATTTTATCAGTTGTAATTTATTTGGCACTATTTTTTTTTAATTTATTTTAAAAAGAATGTAATTTTTTTATTTCTAAAAATAATTATAAATTAATTTATATTCACAAAAATATTTGAGACTTGTTTTGGACTATAAATTTTAAAAATCTTTCTTTCTTTTTTAAATTACATGTCAAATCAAATGATGCCATATAAATACGGACGAAGAGAGTAATAATATTTTATTATAACAATAATCTTTTTAAAACTGATTTTTCATGTTATTTTATATTTTACCTCTATATTCTAACTATAACAATAACGGTTATCATTATACCAAAATTTACCTCTATAACTATAATATCCAAGTATTATTGATTTTGCCTTCATGTGATGATGCTAGTTTTGATACGAATGAAAATGGTTTTATATATATTTTTTACTCAAAGTTGTGTTAAGAGTGATATATATATATGGTGTCAGAAAGATTAAACAAAACAAACGGTTGAGTCGAGAGATGACTCTCTGTCTTTAAGATAAACTTATCTCGTATAGATGTTTTTACGGTGATGAACAATAGTCTCTCAAGATAAAACAACAACAATCAACTATACAAAACAAATAAAGTTGATTCTAGCGAAGAAATAAATATAGAACAGATTGTTGATTCTATGAGAGGATTTTTGTTTGAGTTTCTGTTTTTGTGTCTATGTTTCTGTATTTTGAATAGAACAGAAGAGAAAAGTTTATGTTGTATATTATGTGTTCTATGTTTCGGTATTTTGAACATAACAAAAGAGGGAGGTCGTTGCAACGTTTTTGAAATCTTCAGGGGCCAAAGTGTAAATAAAAAAACACTTCAGGGACCTAAAAGAAAATTCCGGAAGACAGCCCGTGACTCGAGGACCCAGACCCGACCGGACGGGGGGCGGGTGGCGGCACGCGTGTGCGGCTTAGCCCCAAACCCAAGCTCACCTAGGTCCTCCATCTTCTAAACACATGAGTTACCCCTTAGGGTCCCAAACTCTTACTAAGAAATAGAGCTTATATATTGTTCAATCCTTCCATCTTCTACCTATGGGGGAGATTTGTTGTTTGGTCAAAAACCATTCATCTATTCATGTCTCAAACACTTTACTTTGTATACCAATATCTCTTTCATTTCTTAACGAAATTTGATGATACTTGACACTAATATTATCTACTCATTTAGTAGATTAGGCATGTGCGAAGAAACGATGTTTCCGACATGCGAGACCCACGTGTTTAAGTCACTAAAGATGGGAAAAACTCAATCCCACATAAATTTCCAACAATCCCATCTTGAAAGAGAATTGGTGCACACAAGGTGTCAAAGTTGATCAATCTTTCAGCGAAAAGATATTATATCAGGAGAGGTAGCTTTCGGCTTTGAACCTTCCTTAGTTGATTACCATCAGATTTACTTACTGCGCGGTGAACGTGTTGTCTTGAACCGTCAGTGTTTAGTGTAAACCAAGACAATGATATCAACACAATAACTCTCTTTATTCATTTCTTCATATAGTTTTATCCGTTGTGGCAATGGACAACTCTTGGATTCTTAAGTGCGTACATTTGAAGCGGTCCGTCTTCGCACTTAAATAGGTGATCTCTTATAAGGTATCCTGCTATACCCCACTCGCAAGTGTTAGGAATCATTAAAAGTTTTTAGAAACTTATCATTTACCCATTATGCATGTAGCACATCATGTCTATCGCGGGAACAACTTTGGAATTATATTTCTTTAAAGAATAATACTCTGAAGTGCTCTTACTTCAAGTGAAGCGCTAAAACTGAACTTCTACAGTTTGGGGCACCTGTGTTGTATAGGCCTGTTGGGGACATGGGTCGAGTATGACAAGATGGGCCTGTCGGTTCTGAGGTGGAGTCCACGAGGATGTCAGATACAGGCTAGGAGGAGAGGCCCATGTGACCCACGGTGGGTAGGCAGCCTACGGCGAAAGCTGCTGCCACGGTCGCGGTCGCTGCTGGCTATTTTTCCTATCGGAAGGGACTTCTCCATCCGCCCGTCGTTGTTTCCAGAATTTTATCCGCCGCAGCCCATGCCGGACTGCCTGCTCCGGCGGTTGTTGCGGGTGAATGCAGGCTGCTGCGGGTCCTTGGGCCGACGGTTATGGTTGTCGGAGTTGGAGGCCATGCCGTCGGTGGAGGGCCCTACGGTGGTGGTGTGGGTGGCGTGTTGTGCTTGAATTTCTGGGTTTCCTCAAGAATAAGCTTCGAACTGGCCTCATAAAACGAAGGTAAAGGCGTGCATTGCTGAAGGATGGTGGAAACGCTGTTATAGGATTCGTTCAAGCCTGCAATAAGTTGCATGACCAATCGTTGATTAGTGACTGGTGCGCCGACGTTGGAGAGTTGGTCGGCAAGTATCTTGAGTTCTTGACAATATGCAGACACATTTAGGAAATCGTCATGATAAACGTTCTTAAACTGATTTTCAAGATATAACACTCGTTGAGTTTTGTTGTCTTGGAAAATACTTTCCAAACGTTCCCACGTTTGGCGGGCAGTGGCATCGGTCTCAATGATGGTATGCAACAGATCATTAGAGATTGTGTCGTATATCCACTGGAGGACGGCTGCGTCCAAACGAGACTAGAGTGCATCATCAAATGTCAAAGCTGAGGGTAGGTCTGTGTACTTCGGTGTAGAAGGGATGATGTGGTCGATAACTTTGTAAACACGACAATGGGTCTTAAAAAGCTCCGCCCACGATGAGTATTGACCATTTTTCATCTCAAGGGTGATAATGATGAAGTTTTTGATGTTGTTAATTGCAAGTGTAGGATGAAATTTGGTTTTGTCACCCATGGAAGATAAAATTTAGGAGGAGAATGGAAATAGAATGACTGAAAAAAACAATAGGGTTCCATGAGGGTGGCGGCCGGGAGCTATGGTCGTGCCATTGAAACCTCAGACCATTGAAACCCGTGCAATGCACTGAATGTTTTGACCTAAGCGTCATTTTAACCTAACAGCTTCAGTCCAACCATCACCACTTCCAAAAAATCCCAAAGCAGCCTTATTAGACCCGAATTGGAAAGCTGTCATGTTAGACAAAATTGATGCTCTTATTAAAAATAAGACGTGTGAATTAGTGCCACGTCCATCTAATGTAAACATAATTCGGTCTATATGGGTCTTTTGTCATAAAAAGAATTCTGATGGTTCCTTTGCGAGATACAAAGCTCGTCTTGTTGGTGATGGCAGGTCTCAACAGGTTGACATGGATTGTGGTGAAATATTTAGTCCGGTAGTTAAGCCAGAAACTATCAGGACTGTTCTTAGCCTGGCACTTTCAAAATCCTGGTTCATTCATCAATTGGATGTCAGAAATACATTCTTACATGGCCACTTACAGGAAACAGTGTACATGTACCAACCTTTGGGTTTTCGAGATTCTACGCATCTGGATTATGTTTGCCTTTTGAAAAAATATTTATATGATTTGAAACAGGCTCCATGTGCATGATATAACATGTTTGCAGGGTTTGTCTCCAAATTGGGTTTCTCTCACAGCAAGTCGGATCAATCCTTGTTCATTAATAGGAAGGGAAATGACATGACATATATACTTCTATATGTAGATGATATTATTATCACAACATAATCTACATCACTTCGCCAGTCTATTATATCCCTTCTTGCAGCAAAGTTTGCAATTAAGGACTTGGGTCCTTTAAATTATTTTCTAGGCATTGTTGTGACTCAATATGCAGGTGGTCTGTTTCTCAGTCAAAAGAAATATGTCGAGGAAATAATTGAAAAAGTCGGGATGTCCTCCTGCTAGAGATGGCAATGGATCCTGGACCCGGTCCGAATCCGGTGGATCCAGATCCGTTTTATAGGATATGGATCTTCAAAATTTGGATCTGATGGATCCGGATTGGACTCAGATCCATTTTTGACGGATCGGATCTGGATCTGAATCTTGTATTTGAGATCCGTATCTGATCTAGATCCGACCCGTGGATCTATTTTTTATTAAATATATTCGTAACCTATAATGTAATTTTATAAATATTTTCTTAAAATTGCTTAGCACATCCTTGCAAGTTTAATTCTCAAAACTAATTTAATTTATCCCCGCGTTAACTCAAAAACCCAAAAATAAAGAGGTAACTTCGATAATAAAATCAATGTTATATTAGTGAATGACTAACATCTGCATAGACAAGTAGTTAAAATTATATTCACTTCATTTGTGAAGATTCCAAGCACATGCAAGTTCTGCATTGTGGAAATACTAGTCAGTATTTTTTACAACTATTGTCATTGTCCAACATTTTCAATTAATAGCTCACAATCAAAATGAGACAACGAACAAAATATCTCATATGAACATTTCAAAATTGAAATACAGTAAACTGTTAGCTAAGTAAAAATCGTTTGCCAGTTTAAAAAAAAATTCTTAGCAAGGCAAATTTTATTACATATGGATCCAGATCCGATCCGTGGACCCGGTGGATCCGATGAATCCGAATTTGGATCTGATTTTTATGGACCCGACGAATCTGGATTCAGGTATGAAAAACGGATCTGGATCTAGATCTAGTAGGATCCGGTCTAAATCCGATCCGTTGTCATCCCTACCTCCTGCAAACCATCACATATGTCGGTTGATACTAAGCCAAATTGAGTAACTATATAGGTACTCCATACAACGATCCAACACATTACCGCAGCTCAGCATGGGCCTTGCAGTATCTGACTTTCACTAGGCCCGATATTTTCTATGCGGTCCAGCAAGTATGTTTACACATGCATGATCCAAAGGAAGAGCATATGGGGCCCTCAAGAGAATTATGTGGTATGTTACGGGTACTATTTATTTTGGTTTGCATCTGTATAAGTCCTCAATTTCGAGTCTCTCCTCCTATACAGATACGGATTGGGGTGGCTTCCTGGACACACGACGTTCCACCTTTGGATATTGTGTATTTTTGGGGGACAATCTTATTTCTTGGTCGTCAAAACGACAACCCACGCTGTCTCGATCGAGCGCTGAGGCAGAATACCGAGGGATAACTAATGTGGTTGCTGAATCATGTTGGCTCCGTAATCTTCTGTTAGAGCTACATTGTCCGATTGAAAAGGCAATTATGGTTTATTGTGATAATTTGAGTGCAATATACTTATCCGATAATCATGTCCAGCATCAACGCACAAAACACATAGAAATGGATATATTATTTGTCCGAGAAAAGGTTGCACGTGGACAAGTCTGTGTTCTCCATGTACCGTCCCGTTATCAGATTGCCGATATCTTCACAAAAGTTCTTCCGCGCGTACTTTTTGATGATTTCAGGGACAGTATCAGCATACGAGAACCCTCCCGCTAAGACTGAGGGGGACCGTTAGGATAATTATGGGGCTATCCCATAATTATCTCAAATCATATATTTTGTAATATCATAATTTATTATGATTAGGATTTGATTGTAAATTAGTATAATTTAATTTAGGATGATTAGATTAGTCTTCCTTAATGTTAGCATTGTATACTTGTATATATTTGACTATGGAAATAAAATAAATCAAGGAATCAATTTCATACAAAAACTATTCTCTCCATTCCAATTTATATGAAGATATTCAACTGAACACAGAATTAAAAATGAAAGGGAGACTTTTGAAACTTGCGGTCCAAAATAAGTTATAAATATTTTGTGATTAGAAATTATCTCATTAAGAGTAAAATGTGAAGTTTAAAGTTAAATTGATATTAAATATAAAAATATACCATTTTTTTGGAACTGAACAACAAGGAAAGAATGTCTCATAAATTGAGATAAAAAAAGTTCGTTAATGATATAATTAGAGATGGCAGTGGATCCTGGACCCGGTGGATCCAGATCCATTTTATAGGATATAGATCTTTAAAATTTGGACCCGACGGATCCGGATCGACCCGGATCCATTTCTGACGGATCAGATATGGATCTTGTATTTGAGATCCGTATCCGGTCCAGATCCGACCCGTGGATCCGTTTTTTATTAAATATATTCATAACCTAGAATGTAATTTTATAAGTATTTACTTAAAATTGCTAAGCACACCCTTGCAAGTTTAGTTCTCAAAACAAGTTTAATTTATCCATGCGTTAACTCAAAAACCAAAAAATAAAGAGGTAATTTCGATAATAAAATTAATATTATATTAGTGAATGACTAACATCTCCATAGACAAGTAGTTAAAATTATATTCACTTCATTTGTAAAGATTCCAAGCACATGCAAGTTTTGCATTGTGGAAATATTAGTCAGCATTTTTCATAACTATTGTCATTGTCCAACATTTTCAATTAATAGCTCACAATCAAAACGAGACAACGAACAAAATATCTCATATGGACATTTCAAAATTGAAACACAGTAAACTGTTAGCTAAGCAAAAATCGTTTGTCAGTTAAAAAAAAAAATTCTTAGCAAGGTTACATTTTTAACAAGGCAAATTTTTTTACATGTGGATCCAGATCCGATCCGTGGACCCGGCGAATCCAATGGATCCGGATTTGGATATGATTTTTATGGACCTTGATGAATCTGGATCTGGATCTGGATCTGGATTCAGATATGAAAAACGGATCTGAATCTGAATCTAGTAGGATCCGGTACAGATCCGATCCGTTGCCATTCCTAGATATAATACACATAGTCAAACCACTAAGGCATTTGATGAAAAGAATGGGATTCCTTCATCAGATGTTTGTTCAAATTATGCGAAAAAAGAAATTCATCTTAGGGGACGCTTGTATTAACCAGACCAATATGCTTCCAATGCCAGATGATTAAAAATATATATAATACAAGTTGCAAGGTAACACAACAAATGATTGGCCATGCACTTTTTTTGAGTTTTTCTTTTAAAAAGTTCAAGTACAATCTTATTTTTTACAGCTTTCCAAGTAGGAAGTCATTTACTACTAGGTTCTTTTTAATCATGAAACTTCGTAATGCTCAAAAGCCCACTTGTCAGAATATAGTGAGTCCAATCCAAATTGTAAAGTAAAGCATTATAGTTGACATATTTAGCACAGCCATGTCAAAATTTTACCTCAAATTGTGAAGGGGTCATTGTAGTGCTTATCTGATGGAATAGCTGCAACATTTTTTAAAAGAACTTAACCACTTTCATATAAAAGGCATATTATTATCACTACTAAAAACCTTAAATTTCGAGTCTTCGACAGAGCTTTCGTTGAAAATCCCAAATTTCTGATGGCATTTCAACCGGAACGTCCATCAAAAATGAAGAGGAAAAAGAATCCTAAAGTGCAGAATTTTGAGAACCATAGAATCTGCATTAAGTGAAGCAAAGGGCCAAGGGAAAAGATAGTAGTGGTAGTATCCTTTACTCTTCTTTTATATGCCATGCATCTTCACTGATTTAACAATTTATGTTTGCCACTAATGTGCAAGTTCAAATGATGATGACTGTAGGTACAGACTTTGCCACATCTAAAAGGCCCACTTTTATTTTGTATAAAAATCTTGACATGGCATTAGCTACACACCAAGTATTCAATTGTCTATGAAGAAGCACTAGTCCCCCAGCCACAAAAATGATTTCCAAACCCCCCCTCCCCCGTCACCCCCACCCCTTTATATCATCCAATATAAGAGAATACAAGATTAGTCTATGAAAATATGACACGATGATGACGGATAAATTTGGGCACATGAACTAAATATATAGCTTGAATTAACCCATAGGAAAATCTATGAAAATGTCTTTTAAAGACTTTTTTGTTTGGTATATTAAATATAGCCACAGTAAGAAAATTATTTTGTTAGTAATAAAATAAATTATAAGAAAACAAATAAAGAAATTAAAATTTAATTAGAGTTGAACGGGTCAATTTATGATATTATATAGCCCCATTCCATCTTAATAATTTGAGGGAGTTAATGACTCGCTCATTTAATGATTCAAAATTCATTTTATCTCACTCAAATTTAGCTCAAACCATCCGTTTGACTTTCCTTGAGCCAAACTCAATGTATCATCTCCTTTACGTGTTACATATAGTAGAAAACTTGTAACAAAGTGTCCAATATTGTAGTGACTTGTTCAGCTAGAAATCAAGACTTCTGGATATACATATTTGTTAATTGTACAGGTATATAACCTTTTATTCTTAAAAGGAACTTTTCTTCCGTGCTGTGGACCACATGAAGGTATGCAATGAAAGCAATAAAAATGTAGCCTAGCGGTCAATGAAATCGGTAAAAAATATAAAATGTTTAGTTTAAATCTCAACAGAGACTACAAATGCTACACATTTGCATGGACCTTAATGGCTAGAATTATCTAATATTTATGTTAGTGGTGCATGGAATATGCTAAAAAAATAACTGAGGTGTGCAAGCTCATCGGACACAATCATATTATAAAAGGAAAAAATATCCCAAAATACCAGCCCGCCACCCTGATAGTATTAGAAGGATATACCCTTCCACGCCTAAAGTTGCCACAATAGAGGGGACATCCAAGGAAAGAAAATTATGCATGTGAAATAGAGGAATGCATCCCCAGGGAAATAAAAGCCAAAACAGAATCAACAAGGGTTGTGACGGGATGAATAAGATCTCTTCACGCTTAATTAGAGGTCACTGATTCAAATTTTGAGTGTCGAAAAAATCCAATTAGGGAGCACTTCTCCTTTAAATGGCCTTACACAATACGAATCTGAATCAGGGAGCTCCAATGACAATACCGGACACTGGGTGGAAAACAAAAAAAAACCCTAATAGAGACAGAATGTGAAATCCAGAACAACAACAACTCAACTGTAAGATGTAACATATGCACACATATAACACATTATATCAGTAGACAACTACGACGTGATTTTCATACTAATTTAACCGCCAAATAACTGCCAGCCACACGAAGAGTATCAGCCAGCTTGTGTTTAATTTGAGGTCCAAGACAGTTTTCTATAGAATTTAGCAACCATTATCAATCTTAATAAAAACAAAACAGAAGGATGTCATGTTTCTTCTCAGTTATCGATTGCATTGTCCACAGAAGAAAATACAAGACAAAGACCCCTACTTTGTGGTGGCAATTTGAAATTTGGAGCACGGGATGCTTTGTGCCTCGGAACGTGACCCTTTCCTGAACCCTGCATGGATGTGAATGCTATGTGCATTTCCTCTTGTATCTTTCCCTGCCCAACTTTTTTTGGTTCACTTTATCCGGAAAAGGAAAAAATCACGAGCATAGTTTAGAGATTGCACATGACTGCTACGAGCTCTACCCATAGCTACAACTCGGTGCTTCAAAAAGTTTTACAAGTCCTCTTTGTTTTTAGGTGCATGAATAGTGTAAAGAATGGATTTTGAGCCTAACTCAACCCCAACAGCTAGCTTATAGGGTGAGGATTGTCCAAGTCCATATAAAGAGTCCATGTTCCCATTCCATATCCGATGTGTGACTCTTAACACTTCCCCGCACGCCCAGACCTTGTTAACTGGAGCGTGGATAATATAATTTGGTGACCCAACATCGGTGAACAAAGAATTGGAATGGGTCTGGCTCTGATACCATGTAAAGAATGGATCTTGGACTAACTCAACTCCAGCAGCTAGCTTGTAGGGTGAAAATTGTTCAAGTCCATATAAGGAATACATGTTCCCATTCCAAATTTGATATGTGACTCTTAACAAATAGTCATAAACTATGACTCATAATGGCCTGCCAAAGGTAATGCTATCTGATTAATCTGGAAATTGAGAGACAACCCTTTGTATTTAGTTCATCTCAATCACAGTTTTGTTGTTGTCTAACATAATCAGTTAATCACTAATTAACAAGATTATAAGGATCAAAGGCCATCGAACTGGCACAACTAGCAACCACAACGGTATGCATTTTATGAATACAGTTATATGCATTTTATAAATAGAAAGCAACTGACGGGGATCATTTAATACATTAATATGAACATGATACAAGGCTATTAGCATGTGTACTAGGTAACATAGCACTGCGTATATATTATTGTATGTTGATGATATTGTGCTTACTGCCTCTTCTGAGTTGTTGAAAAATGAGATCATTACACTACTCAAATCAGAATTTTCTATGACTGACTTGGGGAAGTTGAGCTACTTTTTGAGAATTTACGTGACTCGATCTGCCAACAATATGTTTCTCTGTCAACGTAAGTATGCCGAGGAGATTGTATACATGGATAAAATGGTGAATTGCAAGATCATGGCTACTCCAGTTGGCTTTAAATCAAAGCTTAGTGTTTTGGATGGTGATCCAGTGTCATATCCCACTCTTTATAGGAGTCGCATGTGCACTCCAGGACCTCACTTTCACCAGGCATGATATTGCTTATGATGTCCAACATGTATGTTTATTTATGCATGTCTCCAGGGAGCCTCATTTTACTGCCCTCAAACGTATCATTCGATATGTTAAGGGCACACTCGACTATGGTTTGTATCTATACCCCTCAGTTCCGATCAGGTTGTTGTCATATACGGATGCTGATTGGGCAGGTTGTCCCGACACACGACGCTCCACCTCAGGCTACTGTGTGTTCTTAGGGGATAATCTTATTTCTTAGTCTACCAAGAGGCAGCCTACACTGTCCCGTTTGAGTGCAGAAGCAGAATACAGAGGCGTTGTTAATGTTGTTGCTGAGATTTGTTGGCTCCGAAACCTTCTTTTAGAGCTGCAGTGTCCATTACGTAAGGCGTCTTTGGTTTATTGTGATAATATATCCGCCGTATATCTATCTTATAATCCGGTTCAGCATCAGCGAACCAAGCACATTGAGATGGACATCCACTTTGTTCTTGAGAAGGTTGCTCTTGGTCATATCAGGGTATTGCATGTGCCTTCTTCATATCAGTATGCGGACATATTCACAAAGGGCCTTCATAGACAGCTCTTCCTCGACTTCAGATCCAGTCTTAGCGTCCGGCCTCCTCCCGCTCCGACTGAGGGGTTGTGTTAGCACGTGTACTAGTGTAGTAGGTTACATATTTACCATATTTTGTATTGTATAATAATGGTAGGATTGAGATCCTTATTATAGAAGAATTCAACATTGTACATGTATATATATATTTGTACTAATGAGAAAGACTTCCGAAAAGAAATTAATACAATCTTCCTAAGCCAAACCCATGGAAATACCCCTAACAGCAAGCAAAGATATATAGACAACGTACCTTTACTGCATTTGAAACAGTTATAAATTACGCACTACAACTGGAAGTCTAGTAAAGTAAATTTCAGCAGCCACATTCAGTCTGTCATATTAAATTTATGCAACCTCTGGACGTCCTGTAAATTAGATTACTGCAGCATAGGGCTTCTGCCATGGCTACAAGAAATACCGGTAAGCAAGTACTATAAAGAGAAACAGCCCTTACTAACTTGATACAATTAGATTACAGTATTTCTTTCATCTCATTTTTTGTTCTTTTCTTGTTCTTCGCAATATCATGGGATGCACAGAATGAGAAACTGATTTCTGTGTTATTAATATTATGACACGTTCTTTTTCTCTCGTCTACAATTTTCTAATAAGAAGTGAAAATCAGACAGCAACTACACCACATTATCATTTACAAGGCACCACCCACAACTAAACTGGGACAACCTCAGGTACGACCGGCGATGATCCATTATCTTCTACATTCTTATTTTCGGGGTTATCTTTTGTTTCTTTGTTCTCTTCTTCAAATCCTCGCTTGAATCTATCATAGTTTGGGGGCTCAAGACTCTTGAATGCGCGTTCACCCAATACCCCAACCAAATATTCTTGATGAAGGACCTCTTTTTCAAGTAGTAACTCGGCAATCTGTTCCACATGTTCTTTGTGTTGGACAATGTAAAGCAACAACGGAAATAGTAAATAACTATTACAGTGATCGAAAGGATAAATAACAATGAAGACAACAACAAGTTGTCAATATCTTGATCTTGAATGAAACTTCAAATATAGAACTTGTATTCAGAAATACAAGAACACGAACTGCTACACTTGTGGCTTATAAATCCGCTGAGAATACGAACAGTTAGAGTCCTTCGTCTATTAAGTAACATCTGAAACACTTAGCAACCAATTAGATAAACCACAACACCACCGGCTGAATCGAGAGATGACTCTCTGTCTTTAAGACAAGATTGCCCCCGTATATAGGCTTTACGGAAGCGTGGACAATAATCTTCAAGATGAAACAACAAACTATCAAGTGTGCAAAGCCTACAAAAATGATCTCAGCGAAGAACACGAATAATGAAGATTGCTAAGAGAATGATTGCTATCAGGAAAATCTGATCTCTTTGTGATGTTGTGAACTTGTTTTTCTGTTCATATGTTCATCTATAGAATTGAGCCAAGGCCTCAATTTATAGGTGTGCAAGAAGGCCTTTCAAATGCCTCATAATGGCAATCAATTGCCATGTAATGGATGACATTTAACCTCCAAGTAATGCAGCAACATAATGGTCCAAGTAATGGCCATTATTGGGTGGATTCAATGCCATTGAAACCCCCTTAACCGCCAAAACTTTTTGGGATTCCGTTGAGCAGTCACTGCCAATGAAGCGCCGCGGCTCTGCCACATTAGCGCCGCGGCTCTAATTCAACATAGACCTCACTGCCACTCCGGCGCCGCGGCCCTTCTCGGCTCCGCGGCCCTTTTCCGACCCGTACCATCTTACACTTCGCACAATCCTTCCTTCGTTTACCAACGTGGAACACTTGTCATTTAGCAAATAACCATCCATCATTCTATGTCTAAAACATTTCACTTACGTTCCAATATCTCTTTCATTAACGAAATTTACGATACTTGGCACTAAGATTGCACGTGTGTGGAAACGATATTTTCGACGTGCGGGGCCCAATTATTCGAGTCATAAATAACGGGATAAACTTAATTCCACATTAGTAAATTTCCAACACTTTGTGCTCCTCTATAAGTTGCACAGTGCGTTCATATGCCTTGGAGACCCATTCTCTTACTTCATTGTCGATAATTGCTGCTGTCTCGCTACCGTAAGGCTTTGACATCTCAAACCCATCATCTTTTTGTGGGAAATAAAGAAACAACCTTGTCACTGAAACCATAGACTGCTACTTGAGCATACGTCATTTTGGTGACTTTCTCCAAATCATTTTGGGCACCAGTTGAGATCTTCCCAATCAAAACCTAGTCAACAAATAAAATCCAAATGACTACACTTTCAGGTATCTTATTTAGTCGAAGAAAGATAAGAAGAGTCAAGCTGATATAACGTAGAAAAGTGAAGCTGCTGAGTAGCATTTTAAAAACAAAATGTTTCATGTACACGAGGTACTAAATCTTCTCACACGGCAAACTAATAAGGAGTTTATCCTATAAAATCCACTCAACTCAGAGCCATCATATCCTGAGCTACTATTGAGCCACTTCTTGTTGAGGTTCTAAAGCATATAATATAAATACAAACTCATCATACATCATATGACATACAGGCCCCTTTCAATTTAGACTCACTAATCTGTAAAAGTTAGGTCTTCCGCAAGAAGATACCTTCTTTAATAAGCCTATAGATACCACCTAAAGATGTGTAAGTGTTGCACAACTTTAAGCCCAAAATATATTTAAGCAGAACTGTGAAACTCTCATAGTTCAAGTCATAAGATATTCACATTCTACTTAAGCCATAATATATTCACCTGCTACTAGCTAACCTTATTTTTAGGAGGAAAGAGAAAGAAAAGCAAAAGGAATTACAAGTGTAGCTGATGACTAGATTATCAAAATGTGGTGAGGAAGTCTTAAGGGGGTCCTTCGCCATTTTGTGTGCAGGATTTAGAGTTCAAATTATCTTACACTGTAATTCAATACCTTCCAATAGTACTTAAATAACATAATTCAGGCTAAAGAAATAAGAACACACTCACAGGACAGTATATTCGCACACTGCATAATAGGGTGTTTGCCCTGTACCAAAAGGTTGGATTTTGGAATCATTCCAAGAAAAGATCATCACCTCTAAAAAGTTGGCTTCTGAAATACAATTTAGCATTGAATCCTATATTTCGGGCCCTCCCACTGCCCGCGTGGTGAGAGAGTTTCAAGTTAACAATTCTTGATGTCTACATGCAGTGCGTACCCGGGATTTCTTTGTAAGGGGTGTCAACATTTAAGGAAGTGAACAAAAAATCCATTTTAGCAACATCATATATGTATTAAAAAACAGTTCAGATCATAATAAAACACAATTTAAGCACTTACCACAACTCACCTCAACGAATTTTTATATTTCTGACATTTACTCATAACTCCTGAAAATACTAAATAGTTCTTTTTCTATGTTGGAAGGAGCTTTTGTGCAGTGCTTTAAGTTAATTTTTGCTCCAGAGAAGTACTGGTTTGAAACCACACAACCTATATTCTTTTCTCTTTAACGTGCGAAGTCTTGACTGACAACACTCCGCCCCATACAACATAGTATGTGTGGACATACAAGGAGGGATAGGATTAGAAATGATGATATACGGAACAGAGTGGGAGTGGCATCGATGGAGGATAAGATGCGGGAAGCGAAGCTGACATGGTTTGGGCATGTGCAGAGGAGAGACACAAATGCCCCAGTGCGAAGGTGTGAGAGGTTGGCTATGGACGGGTTCATGAGGGGTAAGGTAGGCCGAAGAAGTATTTGGGGGAGGTGATTAGACGGAATATGGCGCAGGTGCAACTTACATGACCTTAGATAGGGGGTTGTGGAGGACAAGGATTAGGGTAGAAGGGTAGTAGGTAGTCGAGCGTAGTCCTACTTACGCTACAGACTGGTAGTTGTAGTATTATTATTGTAGGCACGCTTAGCCTATCATACTAGTAGGCACAATATTGCTTTCTAGTAGCGTTTGATGTGTGTTGTTATGTGCTCTTTAGTGTACTTTGTTT
Organism: Anisodus acutangulus; assembly: GCA_029783415.1. Taxonomy (NCBI): domain Eukaryota; kingdom Viridiplantae; phylum Streptophyta; class Magnoliopsida; order Solanales; family Solanaceae; genus Anisodus; species Anisodus acutangulus. The sequence goes on from CM056508.1 coordinate 39,873,003, forward strand.
ATCTTATGTATCTGCATTAGTTACTGTTCTTTTTTTTTTCAGAATGCGTTAGCATGACTTATTCTCTTTTGATACCAGCATTTTTCATACTGCTTTAAATTTCTTGTCCGGGTCTAAGCGTTTCTCTTGCTTTGCTTGTGTTTATGCTTTGTCTTGAGCCGAGGGTCTCTCGGAAACAACCGCTCTACCTACCAAGTGTCACGACCCAAACCGGAGGGTCATGACGGGCACCCGGACCTTACCTGCCGAGTACCACTAATCATACCATCAACATCTAATCATAATTAAACACGGCCACAAGGCCGTCACCCAGTACCCAGCCGACACATAGAGATGATTTACTGGAAAGAAGCTATGTGAAATCTTAGCTAGAAATCCCAACTCATATATATTTTCATACAAAGACCGACAAGGCCATACATGACTACTATACACAGGACATCTGTCTACAAGCCTCTAAAGAGTACGTGATATCAAAAGGTCGGGACAGGGCCCCGCCATACCAATATATACATGTAAAAATATACCGTAGCGAGATAGACCGACACTCTGAAACAAGGGGAGTGCTCCAATATTCGTTGAATCAGCAACCTACTAATGTGGGTCGTCGCCTCGCCTACGTGAACATGCGGGCATGAAATGCAGCGTCCCCAGATAAAAGGGACGTCAGTACGACTGATGTACCGAGTATGTCAGACATGAACAATAGCATAACAGGAATACAAGAATAAACTGAAATAGAAATAGCCGACAACACCAGCCAACAGAAACAACCGACAACACCAGCCGACAGAAATAGCCGACAACACCAGCCGACATAAACAACCGACAACACCAGCCGATAGAAACAACTGACCCGTAGTGAATGCCTCTGGGGGCCATAATATTCATAAATGCCATGCACAATGCGGTATACATATATATATTGGCCTCATTGGGCATCTTCCTTCCCATAACAGCCTTTGTGGGAATAATCATCATTATATCCCAACTGATCAGGTGGTCTACGTATCCCGTTTCACATATTTAATATATGGTCCATGATAATACATGAATAAAATGCATGAATGACAATAAAACATCCTGAGTGACATAATATCCGTATACCTTCGGCTAACACCGTGAACATCAACATCTTTCTCATATACCTCAATAAGGACTTATGAACATATTTAGACATGCTTTCAACATAGGAATGAACAACATGAACATTCTTAACTACTAAGAGTAGAATAATTTATGAAATAATATTACGGTTACGTTTCGTAATTTAAAACATGACAAAAAAAGAAATAATTTGGCTTAACATACCTTGATTTACGACCCTTCAACAACCACAATACAATCGATCCGTACTTCCCCGAGCTTTTAAGAAACATGAGACTTGTCACGACCCAAAATGGAGGACCGCGACGGGCACCCGGAACCCACCCGTCGGATACCGCTAATCATATATCCAACACCTAATCATAATTAAATACGGACTAAGCCGAAAGACCAATATGTGAAATCTTTATCCAGAATACCAACTTATATATATACATACTCATACCAAGGCCGAAAAGGCCATACAAGACCACTACACACATGATACCTGTCTACAAGCCTCTAAGGAATACATAACATCACCAGGGCGGGACAGGACCCCGCCATACTCATATGCGTATGCAGAAATATTGTACCACAACCAGACTGTAACTCTGAAACAAATAGAGTGCTCCAATGTCGGCTGAACCAGCAACGTACTAGCGTGAACCGTCACCTTCTTTAACTGAACATGCGGGCATGAAAAGTAACGTCCCCCAACAAAAGGGACGTCAGTACGACTGATGTACTGAGTATGTCAGGTATAAATAACAACATAACAGGGATATACCAATAACTGAAACATAAACAACTGACAAACAGTAACTGCTTCTGAGGGCCCTAATACATATGTCTAAATGTTATGCACAATGCAGTATACATTTACATTAGCCCTTTCGGGCATCTTCCTTACCATAACAGCCTCTGTGGTCATCACACCTTATGTATATATATGTATATATATGTTAGTGTTGCAGATCGTGCAACCCGTCCCAATATATGTTAGTATTGCAGATCGTGTAACCCATCCCAATAAGCCACACAGGCATCACATCACATCATCACATCATATTGGCCTCTTCGAGCTCTTTTGTGATAGTTTGTACCAGCTGCAGGTGGTGTGCGTATATAACGCCTTTCCCTTTTCCCATATCCCCTACATATATATAATATTTACCATGTAGTAGTGTGCGTAGCACAAGTGGTCTAGGGTAATATATGAATGCAATGCAAATGAAAATGTATGAATGATAATAAAACCTTCTTTGAATTTACCGGATGACAATAATATCCTTGCCCCTTTGGCTAACATTGAATATTTAACATGTACCTTCAGCTGACACTGTAAATATTAACATCCTTTTCCACATGCCTCAATAAGGACTTAGACACATATTTAGACATACTTTTAGCATAGAAATCAATAATATGAACATTCCTTAACTTCTAAGAATAGAATAAATTATGGAACATTACCACAGTTACGGTTCATACGTAGAACATGTCAAAAGAAAGAAATAATTTGTATTAACATACCTCGATTAATAACGAAGCCCGCCTATTTTAACCCTTTTGCTCGTTGGAATATTTTGGTGGTTACAGGAAAATCCAAAGTGAAAGTATAATTTTACAAAGGCAAGGACGAATTCCCAAAGCAAAAATGTTGTTGGATATATTTGTGAATGTTACTGCAAATGGTAAGTGGATGTATGTATATATATTCTAACAAATGGAGTAGTCTATTAACTACTGGTCAATCTGGTGTTTGGATTGTAATTCTTGTACAGTGAAGCAAAGGGTTGGTACTTGTTTTTGTTCTTCACGATTACTCCCCCACGGGATGCCTTAGGAGTTGCCACATCTACTAGTCACTTGTTTAGTCACCTAGAATCTTATTACAATTGTTACACGTACACCCACACGTAAATGCTCCACTAAATTGTCCCCCCTCCACTTAATAATTAATCAATTTCACAATTAATCAATTACACACACAATTAATCAATTCTAGATCCCATTTCATTTAAACCTCCATGACTTATAAAACCTTCTTATACACAATGTCATAATTTTTGTAATATGACACTAGTCCATAACCTTTTTGTGCACGTACCAAATTTATTTCCGCTCCTCGTCGTCACACTTGTTACGTCTAAAATAATTTCGGATCACACCCTTATATATACTAATCTCTCTATTAGCATACGTAAATATAATATAAGTTCCCCGAGGCCCGAGTCTACTTTCCTACGTCTAGGTGCTCAAATCATTGTCCAAAATTCTGGGATGTTACAAGATTGACAAATTCAAAGGAGCACATCGATTGTTGCTTGCAACCTTGTTGCTACTTCAATAATTTTGGGAGAATAATTTAATTTAAACTGAATCGTTTATGAAGAATGTTGCTGAATTAACTGGGTAATGCCACTGCTTTCGTACAAGTCTCCCACTACTCACAAGAAGGCAACTAACATATATGAGACCTCTGTTAGTGGAATCCATTTGTTCCTTAAGTATGTGTGTCATACTATCATACCTCTCACGACAAGGTGCCACCTAATTGATTCTATTCACTTAGTCACTTGGGTAATTCATCTACATGCTACACGTAAACATTCCCACTAAAACTTATCGATTAGCTAATCCTTATTGTCTCCCACAATAATTTATCAATTAGTCGATCATTGTTGTCAATTAGCCGATCATTGTTGTCCCACTATTAAGTCCTAAATTTAATTCGGGACCGCATCCTTTTATATACTATGTTTTTTATTGACATACGTGAATATGACGTAAACTCTCCAAAGCTCGGGTCTACTTGCATACGTCTAGATGCTCAAATCATCGCCCGAAAGTATGAGGTGTTACACCAAGGTAGAGGTAAGATTTGCGTACACTTCATCCTCTCCAGACCCCACATTATGAAATTTCAATAGGTATGTTGTTGTTGTAACACTGAAGTCAAAGGTCTTAAAATGAGGTGTCAAGTTTGGCTAACCTCTAGACATAGTTTCTGCAAATAAAGTGTTTGGCCAGTAGCCTAAATAAAACAGGTTGCTAAGTAAGGTAATTTATATTTTCTTTGTTTTTGCATATCATTTATATAGGTATCTAGGTAGTAATAATTTTCGGGGCCCGTCTACAGGAAAAAATATGAAAGCAATATAATATTCTTTCCAGTTTCCCCTATATTCACCTGATCAGCAGCTCGACCTCCGAGAGTCATGCATGTCACATCAAATAGCTGTTCTTTAACCTGCAAAGGTAGCCAAGTTAGTGTAGCAGTAGAGCGCGGGACCGCAAGGTCACGAGTTCGATCCCCTACATAAATTTTCTTGGTTGAGCCTGTCACACATGGCTTGTCAAGTGTGGTTAATAGGCTGACGTAGTTTGCAGGCTATTGCGTCAGTTCGGAGTTTACCTTGTGCGCACTCGAAAGAGTAGCGACTGCGGGTTCTTTCATGAAAAAAAAATAGTTGTTCCTTAGTCATAAAAGATAACATACTGAGCAAATCCCAAGGCTGCAGTACCCCAAAGAACAATTGTCACTTTTACTAATGGTTCTGCATGTTCCAAGAACCAACCAGCAACAGCATGATCAGATTCATGGTAGCCAACTGTCCATCTCTCTAGCTTGCTTATAACCTGCAAAAAGCACACAAGAAGCTTTGAGATGTGACGTCATCCAAAACAAAAAAAATTATTTACCTTAAAACTTCACAACTCAACCTAACACTGGAACAGACCACATCATACTTCCCCAGAGTGGGCGTCCACCCAAATTCCTTTTTTAATAAAAAGTAGGCAAAAGAAAATGGACCAGAATGTACGGAAAAGATCAACCTTTGCCAAACTGCCCTCTCCATGCCAAGTTGGTTCCATACTCATATCAAGTCAACAAGAAGCAGTTATAATGGTATTGAATTGGAGAATACCAAACTCTCACTTCAAATATTCTCCATAATGTTACTTCTTAAACAAGTAAAGAGTGCTCAATAACCAGAACAAAACTTTTCCAAGAAAACTCTATGGACATCCCTGGATGTGGAAGTAGAGGACCAAAAGGCCACCACAGCTTCCAACTCAAACACCTCTTAAAAGAATTCTTACATTGAATATCTTAGGATCTATGATGCCTGCAATAAATCTTGGCTGACAGCATATTCAACAACTGGTCACTCCCGGTGGTAGCTAGGGCTGTTCATTTCGGATTATCCGATCCGAATCGGTAAAATTATGATCCGAATTCGATCCGAAAAAAATCGGATATTCAAAATTTTCGGATCGGATAACCGGATATCCGAAATTTTCATATTGTGTAACATCCGGTATTTGCAGGTTACGGTTTAAATTGCTAGGCGTGTGCAAGAAGACCCGAACTTTGGAATTTATGTTATTTATGTATGCTAATAATGAGATTAGTGTTGGGAGATTTTACTATATGGTACTTTATAAAGCAGTACGGGAAGTATATAACTATTACAAGTATTCGAAAGGATAAACAAAGATTCAATAATTCATCTAGAAATCTGAAAATTACAATAGAACCATAAAACTGAAATTACAATTTTGTTGAAGACGGAAAAATGGAAACTGATTTTGCTGAGTCGAGTGTGGCACTCTGTCCTTAAGACAATATTGCCCCGTATGTATCTTTTATACGTCCTAGACAATTTGTCTCCCAAGATAAAACAGCAATGGAACACTTGAGCAAAGGAAACTCAAATGCTACCGTGAAGAATATTGAGTAACGAAATGATGCTTGAAAGTTGTAGGAAGAAAACTGTTTTGGTTGTGTATTTTCGTGAGTTGTATAAACTGTTATTTGTGTTGCTCAACAATGGTGTAAGAGGGTGTTTATATAGGTGAGGGAGGGCTATTTAACTGCCCCCATAACAGCCATTATTGGCCAAATAATGGCCATTATGGAGGTAGTAAAGCCACCAAAATAAATGGTGAAAGACCAACGGATTTGGCCATTATAGGAGGAGTAATTCAGCCAAAATAAATGGCTGAATTGAGTGCTTGGGCGTTTCTGCTTTGACCGTCGGAATTCTGATTTTCTGAAAACTTCAGGGACCAAACTGTACATCTTGAAACTTCAGGGATCAAATTGTACTTCTGGCAAAGTTCTCTGACCCAAAAAGATAATATCAGAAGGCCCACAGCCCGTGACCCGGAACCCAGAACTCGGAACCAGACGGGCGGGCGGCGGCGGCGCGCGTGTGGTCTTTCCTCGAACCGAAGCACATCTAGGTCCTCCCTCCTTTAAACACATGGGATACCCCTTGGGGTCCCAAACCCCAAACCAATTTCGAGTCTTATATACACAACAATTCTTTCTTCCTCTACCGATGAGGGAGAATTGAACACAACACCACACTTTCCATGCTTCAAACACCTCACTTCGTGGACCAATATCTCTTTCATTTCTCAATGAAATTTGACGATTCTTGGCCCTACGGTTATCTACGTACTTAGTAGATCATGCATGTGTGAAGAACCGAATTCTCCAACATACGTAACACTAGTGTTTAAGCCGTTAAATTTGGTCGGTCGCAACTCCCGCCAAAGGCAAATTTCCAACAATTAGTATATAAAAGAATTAGACCCCAAAATAATTTTGGACGTAACAAGTATGACGACGGGGATCGAGAATAAATTTGATATGTGCATGAAGAGGTTTTGGATTAGTGTCACATTAGAAAATTATGACATTTAGTATACGAAGGTCTTATGAGTTTTTAGGATTTAAATAAAGTGGGATCTAGAAATAATTATGTGTGTAATTGATAAATTATGCGGAAGCATGTCACTTAATTGCATGTTGTGCAAGGTGTCGTGAGATAAGGGAATGCCACCGTCAAGTTTTGGCTGAGTGGAGAGCAATTATGAGGGGCATTTAATTCTTTAGGCCCCAGGGACTTCCAGCAAATTCCTTATTGCTAAACCTTTCATTTAGTAGATTTCTCTTTGTAGAATCCATTAGGGAAATCATTAAGCAGTAACGTGAAAGTGAGGCAGCCCCAATTTCCATTCGAATGCAGTGGAGAATCATTTCGGTTGTTGGATTTGGAAAACGTGCAAGTGCATTAGCAATATTTCCTTCTATGTTAGCGAAACGAAGGTATATTAAGATAAATTATTTTTTTCTTTTGGCATGTTTCATGTAACGAAATATAATCGTGATATTGCTATGCTAAAAGCAATGTCTAAATATATTCCTAAATCCTTATTAAGACATACGGAAAAGATGTTGATGTTCCCAATGTTAACCAAAGGTGTAAATGTTATTATGTCGCTCCGTATGTTTATTATTATTCATGCATTTCATTGACATTGCATTCATATATTACCCTCGATCACTTGTGCTGTGCACACTACTATATGGTAAATATTATATATATATATATATATATATATATATATATATATATGTACGAGAAATGGGAAAAGGGAAAGGTGTTATATACGCACACCACCTGCAGCTGGTACAGACTATCACGAAAGAGCCCGAAGTGGCCAATATGATGTGATGCCCTTGTGTGGCGATATAACCTGATGCCCACAGAGGCGGTTATAGGAGGATTCTTGTGTGGACATTAGTATACCGTATTTGCATTATGCATACATTCATTAATCATTACATGGTATGGTGCCCATAGAGGCTGTTATGATAAAAAAGATGCCCGAAGAGGCTGATGTATATGTATATTGCATTGTGCATAACATTTAGGCATATGTATTAGGGCCCTCAGAGACATTGATTGCGGGTCAGTTGTTTCTATTTCAGTTGTTGGTATCCCTGTTATACTATTGTTCATGTCTGATATACTCAGTACATCAGTCGTACTGACGTCCCTTTTGTCGGGGGATGCTGCATTTTATGCCCGCAGGTTCGGTTAAAGAAGGTGACAGTACACGCTAGTGGGTTGCTGGTTCAACTGATATTGGAGCACTCTATTTGTTTCAGAGTTGCAGTTGGTCGTGGTACAGTAATTTTGCATCTGCATAAGGGTATGGCGGGGTCATGTCCCGTCCTTGTGATATCATGTATTCTTTAGAGACTTGTAGACATGTGTCATGTGGTTAGTTGTCATGTGTGGCCTTGTCGGCCTTGGCATGGGTATGTATATATGAAAATTGGATTGTTGATTAAGATTTTCTATAATGTTTTTCGGCTTAGTCCGTATTTAATTATAATTAGGTGTTGGTTGTACGATTAGCGGTACCCGGCGAGTGGGGTCCGGGTGCCCGTCGCGGCCCTCCGATTTGGGTCGTGACATATTTGTCATATTGAATATAATATATGCAATGAAGTTCTTAAACTTTTGATATATTATAGTAGTTAATTTGCGTCAATGCCGTGTTTTTTCCTTCCACCAAACACCTTCACTTTGTAACATCGCCGAACAATAACTTTAAACACATAATGAAAGTTTAATCCTCCGATCATATTATTATTTGTAAATATTTACACAATTAGATAACTTATTAATTGGTTGTATATGAACTCTCGATAAGCTTAAACTGGTAAAAAATGACAATTAACCTGCTATCACATTTTAAAATTTATTAATAGTATAAAAAAATATTTTCAAAGCCGGTATATTTTATTTAAATCCTATTTTAATTTATCTTAAAATCTCACACAAAGGTTGGAGTAGCAAGTAAAGATAATTATAGTCAGCATAATGCTATCGTTAATCGTCCACCCGCATCGAGAATTTCTACCAAGTTATACGATATGAAAATAATTTATGCATTGTCTTAAAATATCATTGTTTACATTGTCATGACATAAAATCAAGCTCCTTCACTTACTACTTTTTTTTTAAGGAAAATGGATAGTGAAGACGTGGAGGAAATGAAGTTTTATTTTCTTTTGAATCGATTAACTTCTAAAATTTCTTTATCTACTGTAATACTTAGTTGAAAGATTGCATCATTTACTTCGGAACCACTCCAATCTCCTTATCTACTGTAATACTTAAAGTAATTGTATAATTAGTAATAATAATAAAGTTTGTCAGAAGAAAAATTTGATTCTTTCCCTTTATTTGTTTATGAAGGTATGGAAGAAATATAAGAATCAAACAAATAAAAATCGAAAAGCACAAACGCAGCCTAACTATTGGGGGGGGGGGGAATTTCGGATATCCGAAAGTAAAGAAATTGTGATCTGTATCCGATTCGATTTTTTTAGAATATTCGATCCGAAATATCCAAAACTCAAAAAAATGGATCGAATATCTAATTTTTTGGATCGGATCGACCGGATCGCGGATAGGATCGATTGGATTATTATGATCAACCCTAGTGGTAGCTGACTTTTTGGGAAACCGTAACAAAAGCGGCTATTCTTACAATATTGAATAGGTATGTCGGATCCTTACCACCAACAATCTAAATTTCGCACCCACATGACGATAGGTTTTCGACAAATTACATCAGTTTTTATCAGGTTAAATTAATAGAGTAACCATAACCTCCCCTCCCCCCCTCCCCGAAAAAGGGACATGAAGTGAAACAAAAAAGATACTTTTTTATATAATGTGAAACAAAAGAAGCACTTGCCTAGTACAAAAGAAAATAAAGAAATTCTAAATTAGTGATCAGTTCCAAGTTCCAACGGTTGTAGTACTTCTATATCAATATACCACTTCCCAAGAAAGAAATAAAAACATCTTCTGATAATACCCTAATCATTATTATATATGTTTTCCAGTAGCAACTGAGTGGTAAATGTGGGTTGGTTGGTCCACAAAGTTATGGAGAGGCACTAAAGTTTAGATACTAATAAATCACATAAAGTAAGGAGAGTTGGAATTACTGATAACGTTGTTATCATGTGATCAGAAGGTAATAGGTTCAAGTCATGAAAAAAGTTTGCAGAAATATAAGGTAAGATTGTGTATAATAGACTCTTATGGTCCGACACTTCTTTGGATCCCGCGCATAACGAAAGCTTAGTGCACCGAACTGTCATTTTACTAATAAATCACATAATATTCCCAGTTAGTTTTATCTCTTTTTTAAATTCAGAGATAGTAAACATATGTAAATCCAGGCACTTCTCTCTTTTCCTTTTTATTTCTGCAATGAGTAACACAAATCTAAACATTTCAAGCTGAAAACACTGTCTTCCATAACCAAGATCCAGAACAAAGAATATTATATGAAATGTCTAGTATTGAAAATGTGCTATTCACCGATGCAATGTAAAATGCAAAGTATATAGTGGAAGGCAAACACTGAGGATTGGATACCTTATTCTTCTTCTCAAGACCTCCAATTACCCTATCTATTGCTGCCTCAAAATGTTGCATTGTAATTATTGTGCTCTCATTCCTTGCGGCAATTAAAGCAGCTTCATTACAAACATTTGCAATGTCTGCTCCAGCAAATCCTGGTGTTAGAGCAGCAAGTCTCTGTGAATAAAAGGATGCCTCATTGTCAAGTTTCATGCCAAAACTTGTCGTCAATAGGATAATAGAAATGATAAGTGTCTTGTTCTGATGTGTGTTGCAAACTGTATCCAGGCAACGATCACCGAATTTGGATTTGAAAATACAAAAAAACAGGTAATAACTGTTGGAATATGTAAAGCAACAACGGGAATAGTAAATAACTATTACAGTGATCGAAAGGATAAACAACAATGAAGACAACAAGTTGACAATATCTTGATCTTGAATGAAACTTCAAATATAGAACTTGTATTCGGAAATACAAGAACATAAACTGCTACTCTTGTGGCTTGTAGATCCGCTGAGAATACGAACGGTTAGAGTTCTTCGACTGTTAAGTTAACACCTGAAACACTTAGCAACCAATTAGATAAACCACAACACCACCGGCTGAGTCGAGAGACGACTCTCTGTCTTTAAGACAAGATTGCCCCCGTATATAGGTTTTACGGAAGTGTGGACAATAGTCTCCCAAGATGAAACATCAAACTATCAAGTGTGCAAAGTCTACACAAATAATCTCAACGAGTAACACGAATAATGAAGATTGCTAAGAAAATGATTGCTATCAGAAAAATCTGATATCTTTGTGGTGTTGTGAATTATTTTTTTGTTCATATGTTCATATATGTTCATCTTATCTATAGAATTGAGCCAAAGGCCTCAATTTATAGGTGTGCAAGATGGTCCCTTCAAGTGCTCATGTAATGGTCATTTAAATATCATGTAATGGCCCTTTAAACCACCAACTAATGCAGCCAAATAATGGCTAAGTTATGGAGGAAAAACTGTCAAGTTAATGCTCCAAAACCTCTCCATAATCAGCCAAACTTTTGGACTTTCGTCAAGCACTCACTGCCAATGAAGCGTCGCGGCTCTGCCACATTAGCGTCGCGGCGCTAATTCAACCAGAAAACCGACGACGCTTACTGCCAGTCATGCACCGCGGCGCTGCTAGGGGGAGGCGCCGCGACCATTCTCGGCTCTGCGGCCCTTTTCCGACCCGTTCCATCTTACACCTCGCACAATCCTTTCTTCGTTTACCAACGTGGAACACTTGTCATTTAGCAAATAACCATCCATCATTCTATGTCTCAAACATTTCACTTACGTACCAATATCTTTTTCATTAACGAAATTTACGATACTTGGCACTAAGATTGCACGTGTGTGGAAATGATATTTCTGACATGCGGGGCCCAATTGTTCGAGTCATAAATAATGAGATAAACTTAATTCCACATTAGTAAATTTCCAACAATCCCCTCTTGAAAGAGATTTTGGCACACACACAAGGTGCATACTTTCAGCAATCTTTCAGCGAAAAGATATTGCATCAGAAGAGGTAGCTTTCGCTTTGAACCTTCCCTAGTTGAATACCATTGGACTTACTTACTGTGCGGTGAACGTGATGTCTTGAACCGTCAGTGTTTAATGTAAGCCTAGACAACGACAATACCTCCCCTTTATTCGTTTCTTCTTTTGTTCTGTCCGTTGTGGTCGTGGACACACTTGGATTCTTAAGTGCGTTCCTTTGAGGCGGCCTATCATCGCACTTAAATAGGTGATCTCCTACGACGTATCCTGTTATACCCACTTCACAAGTGTTATGAATAATTAAAAGTTTCCCCAACCTTTACCTCAATCATTTGAGGATCGTTAAAGGTTTGGAAGCTTAACATTTACCAACCATGCAGGTAGCACTTTAATGTCTATCGCGGGAACGGCTTTGGATTCATGTTTTTTAACAGAAATCATAATCTGAAGTGCTCTTGCTTCCACCGAAGCGCTCAACTGAACCTTTTGCAGCTTAATTTTCCTATTGAACCAAATTCTTGGAATCTCCAATCAGTATGGTTGGGTTACCACAACAAAGATTCGTAATGTTTGGGTTTTTAAGCCCACTCCCCTAGACAGGCAGAACTTTTGATCTTCGGGTAGTCCCTTAGTTAAAGGGTCCGCTATATCCCTTGATTAGTAATCAATGAAGTGACACCCATGATGATCAACTGCCATACGGTCTCATGTCTCCGACAGATATGTTCAGAAGCCGTCATCTGTGCCCTTTCTGAAGCCGACCGGCTAGACACAGTATATAACTACTGAAGGCACGAGTTTCTCCCAATAAGAGACGTCCTCTAAGGAGTCGTGAAGTTACTCAACATTCTTCATGCTTTGTCTAAAGCGATAAACCATGATTTCATCATGAATCGGCCGATGCAAGTTTGCTTAGAGGATTTTTCAAGACCCACCATACATATTTACTTGTGGCTTTGGTGTTCTTCGTATCTGATGTCCAGTTTGCATCACTGTGTTCTCCCAAAACCGTTGGACATCCAGAATACCATAATCCGTAGATAAGTGAATATTTCAGATATCGTCATATCCGACTTAACGCCTTCTATCGATCATTTCCAGAATCACAGGTGAACCTTAGTTCAAATGATCTGCTTTGTAGGACGATACCAGGTCGGTTGTAGTGTGTACAATATATTGAACTACATGTGATCTGCACATATCGCTCCTTGTGTATGGGTGCACCATGATTCCAATCAGTTCTATGATTCATATCCATTGGTGGCTTCAACGAGACTGTCAATTATCTCACAACTGAGTTTGGAGTTTAGACTAGTCTATTAGATGTCTTAGAAATCCAATTCCTAAGATGTCATCTGTGATACCCCTATCGATTGTTTTAATATAACTTTCACTCTCAGACTGTTGGTTTTTCTAATTGTTGGCTTTCTAACTTCAGATTCAATGTTTCTGTTGTCAGATTCATTATTTTTATTTTATCTTAAACTTCCAAGACCAAAATGTAAACATTTCAGGGATAAAAATGAAAGTTCAGGAAGAAGCCCAACAGTCCAACAACCAACTCTGATCTTCCCCTTCCAACTCTCCGGTTAGGAAGGTTGTTTCAACATCCATGTCACGCAAGACTGCAGTAGCCCTGGATGTTAAGTTATTCATAGGGGAGCACATGTACAAGTAACCGAGGCCTTATACTTGTCAGTAGATCCATCTACTTTGTACTCACTTTTGAGTATCCACTTTCACAACCCAAACGTTCTTTTTCCAGAGAAGGTCAACCATTGCACAAGTATGGTTCTATATGATGGAATCTATTTCTCTTTCTGTAGCTTCTTTCCAATGCAGCGCTTCTGGAAATGACAATTCTCTGTTAATTGTCCATGGTTCATTCTCAACCATACAAGCTAGAAGGCCCGGAACAAGTCTTTGTCCCCTATTTGCTCCGTCTCGGTTCAACATCTAGAATCCTTGAGTTCTGTAGATCTGGAACATTAAGTTCCGGATAATCAGCAACTTCCGAGTCCTGTAGATACGGAATGTCTAGTTCCGAACAGTCAGGCCCTCGCGGGTTCTTGTTAACCTCGAGCAATTACTTCTTTTTCCTTCTCAAGGAAAGTTATCTTCAAAAAGTTCAGCATTTTTTGACACCAAGAGGCGATAAGCACTATTGTTATTTGCAGGTCCAATGGATGTGCAATCTACAGTCTTAGGTCCAATTTGACCTGTTTCGGTATTCCAACCTCTACCAAGCCACCCCACAACACAACATTTGTAGTTGGGATCCTTTCCATGTTTCACACAAGGGTTATCCTTATCCTTATGTATAGTACTGTTGAGAATCCCATTAGCGGTAAGGATCGTCTTGCCCCACATATTTTGGGTGTACGGCTTTGTGCTTGGCTAACACCGTTAAACTGAGGTGAGTAATGAGCAGTCATTTAATGAACGGTGTTTCACATTCTCCCCCTCTATCACTATGAATTCCTCAATCCGTAGGCTTAGTTGATCTTCAACTTCTGCTTTGTAGCGCTTATCCGCTTCAACAACTTCATCTTTGCTTTTCAACAAACAAATGATACAATACGTTGTACCATCATCAATTAAGGTCACAAAGTACTTATCTCCCCCCTCTATTTTGTACAAACTTCAAATCACCCATATAGGTGTGACTAAGTTCTAGAGGAGCGGTGCTTCTTTCGCTACTCCTTTGACGGAACTTGGAAAGGTAATTTTGCCTCTTCGCCTACCTCACATTCATTTTGAGGGTTTATGTCGACAGAAGGAAACAATCTCAACTTCATTAGCTTTTGAATGACTTTCTATTTAACGTATCTTAATCTATGATGTCATAGATGCACGGATTACAAATATATCATTCATTTAGCTACAGACATACTATATCATTCTTAGTTATTACAGACCTGTTGGATTAGTCTCAAACCAGCTTGACCAACAGCGTCCCTTAAACCAAGTTTGGGACATGTATCACCTCCTTTTAGAGTGATCCCATTCCCTGAAGTCTTATTGAGGATAACATCTCCAACCCCTTCTACTTTAGAGGTGGCGTTGCTTCACATGAATATCCTCTTGCCCGTGGTTAGGGCATAACCGGATCATATGTGATCTGGATACTCTGGTCCACTCCAGTTGCTTTGGCAGACTGAGTGTCCAATTACTTTTCTGCCTTTCTTTTAGCCCTCAGATCATTTAAGACCTGGAAAACTCTGGCCTACCTCGATAGGTGTCCATTACTTTTATGCCTTTCTTTTAGCCTTCATATCATTTAAGACCTGGAAATTTTGGCCCACCTCACAGGGTGTCCAATATCATCCTATCAACTGAATTCTGGCCCACTACAGTCGCCTGTAGGCTTTGTACGACTGAGTGTCAAATATCATTCTATCAAATGAATGATCTTCTGTCAGATAGTGTGACAGGTTCAACGTCTTAAGATAAGCCATTATCTTTTAGTCTTCTTCCCTTGTGATTGATGCCCAGGGAAATCCCTGGCGCTTACTTAAGAGTGGTAACAGTTTTCGCACAGTTAGTGGATCTCTCTCCTTCGTATGTGCGAACAAACTTTACACACTTTTAACAATTACATCCACAAGAGCGGATCTTTTAAGTTTTGTTTACAATAGTCCAATCTTTAACCTGGAAGGAAGGAGATTTAATATCTGATTTTAGAGTGTAGGAAATATAAGTTTGTAATGAAAACACTTTCATATTCCCAACTTTGCTTTACACACTTTTATTCAGATATTAACTAAACATTTTATTGATAAGGAAGGATTAACTTAGACCTTTTGGATTTTGGCCCACTTCAGTTAGACTGAGTGTCCATATCATCCTTACCATAATTCGGATCCTCTATCTGGGATAGATATAGAACTTTTGTTATATGATAGAACATCATCTTCAGTCTTCTCCTCTTGTCCCAGTTGACATTCTCAACCTCTCGTGGGCGCTTGTTTCCACCACCCTCTGGAGCGGTGACACCAACTCGTCCTTGATCTTTAGCCGTACTAGCATGGTATCAGCATTATCTAGAAGCTCAACATCAGATTCAGAGATCTCTCATTTGACGGAAACAGATTTATAACTATCGTCAAAGAGAGAACCATAACTATGCCCAATCTTGAAAGCATGGTTGTGGTTTGAACTGTTAGAAAAACTCTCAACATAACTATTTTCAAGAAGAAAACCACAGCCATATTTGGTCACACACTTGTCGACAAACATCTTTCGAGTCACTAATACAATCTTGCCTTAAAATTGTTGGAATATGTAAAGCAACAACGGAAATAGTAAATAACTATTACAGTGATCGAAAGGATAAACAACAATGAGGACAACAACAAGTTATCAATATCTTGATCTTGAATGAAACTTCAAATATAGAACTTGTATTCGAAAATACAAGAACATAAACTGCTACTCTTGTGGCTTGTAGATTCGCTGAGAATACGAACGGTTAGAGTTCTTCGTCTGTTAAGTTAACACCTGAAACACTTAGCAACCAATTAGATAAACCACAACACCACCGGGTGAGTCGAGAGATGACTCTCTGTATTTAAGACAAGATTGCCCCCGTATATAGGCTTTACGAAAGTGTGGATAGTAGTCTCCCAAGATGAAACAACAAACTATCAAGTGTGCAAAGCCTACACAAATAATCTCAGTGAAGAACACGAATAATGAAGATTGTTAAGAGAAGGATTGCTCTCATGAAAATATGATCTCTTTGTGGTGTTGTGAACTTATTTTTCTGTTCATATATGTTCATCTTTATCTATAGAATTGAGCCAAAGGCCTCAATTTATAGGTGTGCAAGATGGTCCCTTCAAGTGCCCATGTAATGGTCATTTAAATGTGATGTAATGGCCCTTTAAACCACCAACTAATGCAGTCAAATAATGGCTAAGTTATGGAGGAAAAACTGCCAAGTTAATGCTCCAAAACCTCTCCATAATCAGCCAAACTTTTGGACTTCCGTCGAGCACTCACTGCCAATGAAGCGACGCGGCTCTGCCACATTAGCGCCGCGACACTAATTCAACCAGAAAATCGACGACGCTTACTGCCAGTCAGGCGCCGCGGCGCTGCTAGGTGGCGCCGCGGCCCAATCCGGGAGACGTCGCGGCCCTTCTCGGCTCCGTGGCCCTTTTCCGACCCGTTCCATCTTACACCTCGCACAATCCTTCCTTTGTTTACCAACGTGGAACACTTGTCATTTAGCAAATAACCAGCCATCATTCTATGTCTCAAATATTTCACTTACGTACCAATATCTCTTTCATTAACGAAATTTACGATATTTGGCACTAAGATTGCACGTGTGTGGAAACGATATTTCCGACGTGCGGGGCCCAATTATTCGAGTCATAAATAATGGAATAAACTTAATTCCACATTAGTAAATTTTCAACAATAACAGGAACACAAAGCCTATGTATCATATAAGAACCTAAGTCTTTATATTACCATAAAGACCATAATCATAGGAAAACATGATCAAGTCATCCATAAATGTTACTCCATATGACTTCATCTTCTTTGAATAACAGGGGGAAAGGTAATAATTGCAGACTGGGAAATTGTTTTCCTTTTAATGGGTTAGACCAAAAATCCAGTAGTGGGAAAAGGTTATCACTCCCCGTCAAAACAGTACAACTGTAGAAGCTTGAGCCATCCATTTAATCACTCTTTTAACATGAAACAAAAATTGAACAATAATACGGAACAACTCCAGCAAGCAGTGCTACAATTCAAAGGATTGCCAAGTGGAACATAAGAAAAGATTCATGGAGTTTAAAATTTTGTTGGAGTTCAATCACAAAGAACGATTAAAAGAGTTCAAACCTTTATAAGTTCAAAAACAAGGAACTATTTTTGTTTGTCTTTCTTCCTCATTTAACATGTAATAAATTTTATAATATTTCACCTAATTTATTTGCCCGAGTAATAATTTTCCTATAATAATATATAGTCTGTCATATATACAATAATTTAGTAGAAACTAATTATTTAGCAAATAAAATGAAGGAGATAGCTAAATTTTGGTTGGCCAGGTAAAAAGTGACTTAGCCATTTTTTATATTTCCTATTAGTAGTTTGTTCCACCCAAAATATATTCTTAAAAAAAATAAAATGAACCAAACTATTGGAATATGTGATATGGGAAGTGAAATTACACTTTCCTTATTTACATTTTATTTTTTATAGGCCCTATAACACTTTTGATAGCTTGGCCCAAAATAATTACATTCTCTAGTCATATATAAAAAACATTACTTATGCATATAATAAGTACTATATTATTAATATACAAAAAAATATGTATTAATCGATTAAGTATTATTTTAATTTTGGTTATACAGTGTAAAAATACTATTTTTATATTGATTTAGGACAATTGAATCCATGAATAGGAAAGAACAATTTTCATCTAAATGTTTTTCTTTCTTCCTCATTTCACATGTAACAAATATTCCAAGCTTTTCACCCACAATTTATTTTGCTAAAACCACCATGTAATAATTTTCCTACAACAATATATAGTCTATCATACATACAATTACAATAATTTACTAGAAAAACTAATTATTTGACCAAGAATATGACGGAGAAGTTGGTGGGGATGAATAAGAGCAAGATGAAGAATAGGTGTTTGTGGGCTTAATAGATGGGTTTCGAACCATTAATGGCACCATATCTTCAAGTAGCCCTTGTGAGCTCATTCCACCAAAGCCCAATCCCTGTTCAAGGTTAACAACTGGGCTTGGGTTGACAATGTTTGGGCTTTCGTCAACTTCGCTTGCAGTTTCAAATTCATAGTTCTGGGCTTTTGAGTTTGTTAATTTGGGCTTTTTATTGGGCTGATCAAGAAATTGAGGTGGATCGAGAGTGATAAATGGATAAGCAAAATGCAGATGAAGGCCTTCATAAGTGATAATGAAAGTGTCGGGCTCATCGCTGGACCTCCCAACTTGTTTTTTTGCCCCACATCTCGGGTTAGTGCATTTGTAGTAGCTCCTATTGAAAGTAAATAAAATATGTTACCTGCTATAATAAGTAAAAATAACATAATAGTAAACAATTATTTTACACTACTTAGACTCAATAGGTAATACTATCAACTAAATTTTCAAATATAGAAACTTTGATTTCTAGCTATAAGTTTTCCATTTCTGAAAAAATCAATAATCCGTTAAGGGTAAGCTTGAAGCTTTAATGTATATCGTTTTTCAAAAGGAGTTGTACACTACCCAACAATCTAACAAATCTTTCAAATAGAATATAACTTTAACATTTATTTTTTTGTAAATTTTAGTCAGTATATAGTGCTACTTATTGTATATTTGTTACACGCTGAATATACACCACCAATCACGGATGCAAAGTGGAAACTATTACGTTTAAATGGGTGATTTTTTCTTAGCCTGACTAAAAATGTTAATATCCCTTTTTATAATTCTACCTATTTGCTAATGGCAAATGTAATGATTAGCTAGTTGAACAGACAATATATTTGCAACTCTTTTTTCCAATTAACAGCAAAAATGAAGCATACCTGGGATATGGGCTATTCTTAATGGATTTCTGGCCATATTTTCTCCACTTATAACCATCATCAGCCATTGCATTACCACAAGTCTTTATTCTCAATGTATATTTATTCTCATGAGCCTCTTGCTTACTCATCATCATGTTCAACCCTCTTCCCAACCCTAAATTCCTGCATTTTATGAACAAAAATTCAAGTTCATTGCAAAGAAAACAAAAACAAAGTAACATACATTGATATATAAAGATGTTTTACTATCGGTATAACTTAACTTGTTATAGCATAGGCTAGCTACCATATATTTTGCTAGGTTACGGCCGTAATTACTGATAAGTCTCTATGGTAAGCTATTGGGCCTTTACTTGTTAATCTGGTAAAAATAGTTAAGTAATACTCATTCTGTCTCAAATTATTTGTCGTGATTACTAAAAATAGTTGTCTCAAATTATTTGTCATTTTAGAAGTTCAAGCATAATTAATTATTTTATCTCCATTTTACCCTTTGTCATTAATGAAGATGACGCATAAGTAGAGTAAATCTTTAATGGATAGATATTATCACTTAGACATAAATAAGGATAAAGTAGGTCAAATACCCTCCTAATTAATATTTCTTAAGGACCGTATAAAAAAATGACAAATAATTTGAGACGAATGGAGTAACTTGTTATCATATAATTAGCCTATAGTGATGGTGCAGATATCATTTGCACTATCAATATATATAACTTAAATAGAAGTGTGAATCTATAGAATTGATTACGGATTCACGTGAACTCAATAATTTTTATCAATAACTCTCTATATATATAAAGAAAGCCACTAAATATCTATAAATATTTGAATGTGAATCCATTTATAATCCTAGTGTTAACTTGAGACCGTCGTAGAAACGCGTAAATGCGTATTCTAGATTCATCTTTGCTTAAGTCTATGTTTCTTATAGAGCTTTACTCATAATAACTTTATAAATGAATGAAAGTATACTTTTTGATAATATCATTGGTTGGTAGACTAAGTTATTTTGGAATTATAATTCTTGAATTAATTTATCCCACTTGAATGGTGGGATAAAATAGTACTTACTTTAATTTGATGGGATAAGATGGAATATCCTGAATATATACTCAAATTTTAATTAATTCTGAGATATTCCATCTTATCTCGTGAACCAAACCACCCATGCATTAAACTTAAACTCATTGTAAAAATTAAAGATCTTGAGAAAACTCAAACCTGGTGTGTGAAACATCATGAGATTGAACTGCATAGCTTGTGACTGACAAACCACTCTCTATATTACCACTTGAAGAATATTCTTGAGGTGCCAAAAAGAATGCTGATTCATCATCAAGAAGCTCCTTTATTAGCTCATCTTCATAAGACCATGAATTCTTGATAAGCCCCTCTAATTCCTCCATTATTAGCATTTTCACTACTAGTACACACTATAGCTAGCTTTAATTAGCTTTGCTGGTACTAATTATGCAGTTGGTAACTTATAATTATAAGGGGTTTTAAGTAATCGAAGAAAAGGTGAAGGAGAGTGGAGTAGATGAAGGGGAATCAAAGTTCTTGATTTTTTTTTTGTGTGTGTTTGCCTTATTCTGTTATAGCTCTACTACTACAAGTTATAAAGCTATTATTGGTAGTTGATGCTTTATGTGTACACATATATATATACAATTTAAAGGGATAAGGTATGCAGAATCCGTGTGTTCTGTTTTTTTCTTTTCTTTATAAACTTGGTATATACGTGTAAATCTAACAATAAGTTGGAAATTTTCAATTCCTATGTATATTATGATAAAATGTACTAATTCTAAGCACAAGAATGTATTATTTTGAGATTAACTGAACTTGCTTTCAAATTAATAATATGTAATTTATCTACTTTTCTGGTAGCTTTTTAGGACACTACTTAGGCAGAATACCAAAAGAAAGCTAAGTACAGTTCTTTTGGTGTCCCACCTAGTAGACAATATCGGACCTGACTAATTTAGATTCATAGCCGGACCTGCCCCGTCCCGAACCCGGCCCACTGACCACCCCTAATTAAAACTTAGTATGTTGCTGTGTTCTGTGCATGTATGTATTATAAGTTTTAAGTTATATTATCATTGCAAAAAAAATTTATATCATCATGCCACTCACTGTTAGTTCATAGTTGTAACAGATACAGGGCCGGCTAGAGTATAAAGCTACTAAAGCTATGGTTGGGGCCCCACTTTTTTTTTTAAATATGTATCACATTATATATATATATTATTATAAAGAATTGTGTCGTTAAATTTGCAGATAAATCTTTGGAGAGAAAGTATAATAACTTACTACTCCCTCCGTTCACTTTTACATGTTTACTATACTAAAAATAGATTTTCAATTTTACTTGTCACTTTTAGTATATTAAGAGAAGACAAATTTTTTTCCGGTTTTACTCATAACATTAATTACTCATTTTAAATTATTTTTTAAGTCCACTATGAATCAATTAATATGGATATAATGATAAATTATGCACTTTATTTATTATTTATTAAGGGGTATGCAAAGTCAATAGTGGACAAGTAAAAGTGAACGAAGGGAGTATCTTTTAATGTGGGGATCAAATAATGAGGGAATGAAATAATTTTTAGGAAATTATTTCCTTACGTGGGTAATAAGGTGTTTATTTTATTTTATTTTATTGCCTCATTAAGAACTATCTAGATCATCGGAAAAATAAAGTATAAGATTCTTAAATAAAGTTACACGAGTAAAATAATTACTTCCTTCGTTCCAAAAGGATTTTCTTAGTTTGATTTGATACGGATAAAAATATGTCAATCTTTTTGGAACAAATTAGTAAGAAAAGTAAGATAATCTTTTTAGGACGAAGAGAGTATATCTTAATTTCAAATAAATCGAAATCGATTTTAATAAATTTTCACGGACCAAGATCATTGAAAGAAATAATCCCTTGATTATTTTCATTAATTGAAAGAGTATATATACAATTTACATATTTCCATAATAGGAGAATATTATTCCTATTCTACTCCTAAAACCTTATTCTACTTGGACACTAACTACAATTATGGTAATACAAATATTATGGTAAGTGTACAATACTAATTACACCACAACATTACCTAAACTAGGAGACTACAATATTACCTAAATTATCTACACCATCTATGGTCACATGTAGAATCCGAGAGCAACAATATACATAATATACATGTATATTGTGTGTATATTATGTATATTTAACACACCCCCGCAGTCATACAAGCGATCTTCGAACGCTGAAACTGTCCCTAAAATCTTCAAAAAGGACCGAGGGAAGATCATTTGTAAAGATGTCATCAATTTGATATCTTGACGGGACATGGCAGACGCGAACCTGACCACGAGCAACCTTTTCGACGACAAAGTAATGTTCGTCTCGATATGCTTAGTGCGCTGGTGCTGAACCGGATTACCAGAAAGGTAGATGGCACTAATACTATCGCAATAAATCAAGGTTGCTTTCTGAATAGGACAATGAAGCTCCAATAGCAAATTACGTAACCAACATGATTCCAAGACCACATTAGCTAC
Organism: Anisodus acutangulus; assembly: GCA_029783415.1. Taxonomy (NCBI): domain Eukaryota; kingdom Viridiplantae; phylum Streptophyta; class Magnoliopsida; order Solanales; family Solanaceae; genus Anisodus; species Anisodus acutangulus. The sequence continues at coordinate 39,896,022 of CM056508.1, forward strand.
CCCTCGATACTCGGCCTCGGCACTGGATCGGGACAATGTCGACTAACGTTTTGCAGACCACGAGACCAGGTTATTACCAAAAAACATACAATAGCCAGACGTAGACCACCTGGTGTCCGGACAGCCACACCAATCAGTATCTGTATACGAGACAAGTGTGGACGTCGAGGAAGGATATAAATGCAAACCATAGTCAAGTGTATCCTGAATATACTGAATGATGCGTTTGACTGCATTCATGTGCTCAACTATGGGATCATGCATAAACAAACACATCTGCTGGACAACATACGTAATATCTGGTCTCGTAAATGTAAGATACTGAAGGGCCCTTGCAAGACTGCGATAGCGGGTCGGATCCTCGTATGGTACGCCGGCCGCGGAACTAAGTTTGGGCTTAGTATCAACTGGAGTGGAAGTGGACTTACATGATGACATCACAGCCCTCTCAATGATCTCAGATGCATACTTCATTTGAGATAAGAACAACTCATCTGCATGACGAGTGACAGCAATCCCCAAAAAATAATTCAAGGGCCTCAAGTCTTTCATAGCAAACTCAGAGTTGAGCATTGTCATGATAGACTGGTGTAAGGCATCGGAAGAAGCAATCAAAATAATATCATCCACATATAACATAATATAGGCCAAGGACGAACCACGACGGTAGATGAACAAGAAATTATCCGACCTGCTGTGAGTGAACCCAATAGTCGAAACATAGTCTGCAAACCGCATATACCATGCATGTGGAGACGCTTAAGCCCATATAAGGACTTCTTCAACAAACAGACATGATAAGGATGTTTGGGTTCCCTAAACCCCAAAGGCTGATGCATATAGACTGTTTCCTTCAGATCACCATGTAGGAAAGTATTTTTTACGTCTAACTGATAAATAGGACATGCTTTCGAAAGAGTCAAGCTAAGCACAATGCGAATGGTAGCGGGCTTGACCACCGGACTAAACGTCTCACCACAATCTACACCAACCTGCTGAGTCTTACCATCACCCACAAGCAGCGCTTTATGTCGGGCAAATGAACCATCTGAATTTTTCTTATGAGAAAAAATCCACATAGACCTGATAATATTAATACCAGATGGACGGGGCACCAACTCTCATGTCTTATTATCAATAAGAGCATTATATTCATCGGTCATAGCAATTTTCCAATTCGGGTCATTTAAAGCAGATACATGATTACGGGGTAAGGGTGATTTAGGGACATTAGAATGTAAATTAAAATATATTTTTAATTTACAAACACCCCGTTAACTACGAGTGATTGGTCTATGACTCGAGGAAGAATTGGGCGGATTTCGGGAATTTTCTAGGCTCGGACGGGTCGGCGGCAGTGGGCTCTGGCCGCCCAACCCGAAATGACGCAGAACTGGATTTCGAGTGGGCTGGATCGCCAAATCGGCCGAATCGCCCTGATCAGATCGAGACTTGCGCCAGATTTGTAACAACGAGTGGGACCGGGCAATGGGGACCACTAGAGAATTTTGGGTGCGGGATACGTCTAAAAATGGTGAATAATATACGGGGATATACCATCCTTCAAAAAATTATAAGAACTAGGTACGGGAATACGAACCTTAGCAAACGAAAATTAGGATTCATCAAAAATTACATGGCGATTAATAATTATTTTATTAGAAGATAAATCAAAGTATTTGTAACCACGATGATTAGACGGAAAATCCCAAAACACACACGGAGTAGACCGGGCCTAAAGTTTGTTAATTGTGGTGGACGGGAATAACGGATAACGCAAACACCCAAAAACCCGAAGATGTGAATACGATGGAATCTTATTATATAAAATTTGAAGGTGGGAGAATATGTCAAACCATTGGAAGGAATTATGTTAAGGAGATATGTAGCCATTTGTAGAGCATGATGCCAAAAACGACGGGGGTACGGAAGCATGAATCAATAAAGTTCGGACAATGTTATTTATGGAACGAATTTTGCGTTCGGCTTTTCCCATTTTGTGATATGAGGACAAGAAAAATGAAAATTGATCCCATTATTAGCACATAATTCCCGAAACACCCCATTGTCATATTCTTTTCTATTATCACACTGAATATTTTTTATTTTCCGTTCGAATTGTGTTTTAATGAATGCTCTAAATTTTAAGAAGATGGAAAAAATTTGAGATTTTTTTGCTATCGGAAAAGTCCATAAAAACTTAGAATGATCATCCAAAAAGAGAACATAATACCGATGACCCAAAGAACTAAGAACATAAGACGTCCATAAGTCGCTATGAATAATATCAAATGGCATTAAAGTATGAGAATTTGAGTCTACAAATGGCAACCTAACATTTTTTCCTAAAGAACAAGACTAATAATTTGGAGTACTACGCGTACCCTTACATGAAATAAAATTATTTTTATCTAATGACGACACAATAGATGATCCCGAATGACCAAGACGAGCATGCCACAAGGAATGAGAAAGGGCTGCAAATATGGATGGCAAGGCTTGACTCGATGGACCGGAACTGGGTGTGATAGGATAAAGATGTCCCCTACTTTCACACCTCATGAGAGGACTCTCCATCTTGAAATCCTTCACAGAGAAATCAAATGGATCAAATTCAATAGAAATAAAATTGTCAGTAGTGAATTTACGGACATACACTAAGTTTTTAATCAATTTGGGGGCATATAGGGTGTTTTTCAAGATAAGGGGTGGATGAGGGGGAGATAAAGTTTTATGACCATAACCACGAATTGGAATAGAATTACCATTACCAACAATTATGCCGCGAGAATTGCTCAAATTGGAATAAAACGAGAGCGTACCTGAATTGGATGTCATGTCGGTAGTGGCACCGGTGTCTATATACCAATTTGGGTCATGAGGATTTAAACCAAGCGTGTGCATTGCGAACTCGATGTCAGTAGACGGGGGTGCCGCTGCGTGATGGGCCTGCGGAGGCCGAGGCCCAAGTACCCCTACTTGTTGCCTCGGCCCAGAAGACTGACTGTAATTAGACCAGGGCGAGGTGGGCTTGGACTGTTGCTGGGCAGCCCACTGCCAATGGGGCGAAAAATGGCATGGCCCAAACTGTGGTTGTGGGGCCCACTGCCACGGCATAGGGCCCACTGTAGGGCCCACCACCGCCGCCACCATTATGCCGGCAGCCGCCGTTGTTGCCTCCACGGTTCTTGCCATTATTTTTTTTATTTCCACCCTTTTGCCGCCACCGTTGTTGCGGTTTTGGCCTGAGGTGTTGGAACCGGTAGGAGAAACTGTGGACTCGGTCATCATGACTACGGGACTAGAACCGGTAGCCGCCCTTTTTTCCATGCCTGCTTCTTCGAGTGTAAGCATAAAACGGGCTTGATAAAATTGCGGAAGCGGATTGCTTTGCCGAAGAAGCGTTCCAACACTATTATAGGCCTCGGAGAGGCCAGAAACCATTTGGAGGACCAAACGATCATTCGAAACTGGCGTGCCAACGTTGCAAAGGTGGTCCGCCAATTCCTTTAATCTTTTGCAATAAGTCGAAACGTTAGGGAAATCTTCCATATTGACGTGGGAGAAATCCTGCTCAAGAGTAACAGCTCTAAAATTTTGATTATCTTGTAATATATCACGCAGTCTATCCCAAGTCGCATGTGTCGTAGCGTCAGGCTCAATAATCGTTTGCAAAAGGTCGGTAGAAATTATGGAATGTATCCACTGGAGGACAGTGGCATCAAGAGTCGTCCACAACTTAGGATCATCCTCGCATTTTGGCACCTCCGTATCCTCAGGATCCACGGGGATTATGTGATGGATGACTTGATGCGAGCGTGCGTGAATTTTGAACAGTTCGGCCCACGTCGCATATTGGACGTTTTCTATTTCAAGAACAAGAGGGATGTTATTCTTGATGTTAGAAACTGCAAGGGCAGGATGAAACGTGTTCTGGGATGTAGACATATTGATAGAACAATATGCGATTGAGGGATTTAGAAGAAAATTTTTAGGAGAAAGATGAATCGTCGGCACAAAAAATGAGATGGAGGGCTCGGATTTCGAGGCTTAGGACAAGAAGGAGGAAGAAATTTTGGAGAGGATTTTAAGACCTAGACTTCTGATACCATGAAAGAAATAATCCCTTGATTATTTTCATTAATTGAAAGAGTATATATACAATTTACATATTTCCATAATAGGAGAATCATATTCCTATTCTACTCCTAAAACCTTATTCTACTTAGACACTAACTATACAGTTATGGTAATACAAATATTATGGTAAGTGTACAATACTAATTACACCACAACATTATCTAAACTAGGAGACTACAACATTACCTAAATTATCTACACCATATACGGTCACATGTAGAATCCGAGAGCAACAATATATATAATATACACATGTATATCGTGTATATATTATGTATTTTTAACAATCATGTATAGTTTCATTTAAGATTTTTACAAATGAGCACATGAGATGGAGAACAGCTTGACATGCATAGAACAATTCCTCAAGTTCCATACAAAAACAGCCAATATATATAGAAGAAGAAAAATGTAGATATATAGCTAGTCCTGTATTTTCCTATTCATGCATTGGGATCTTTTAGAAACAGCATAAAACATGCTTAATCGTATTTTAATGAACAAAATGTTATCACATAATAATGGACATTTTGCATACGCGTACATTTGCAATTCCATTCGTTTAACCTTTTGGATTCCAATATAATGTGAAGTGAAGTGGAAGGGTCAAAGTTCATTCTTCTTTTAATCTTTGATTAAAATATAATCCATATCTTTGCTACCAAATTTGTTGAGAATCAACCAACTATGAATAAACACTTGGCCATATATTTGTTCCTTCCCTTTCTTTTTCATCCGATATTAGGTACTTATCTTGGATTCTCAATTAATCGGAATTTAATTTGCGCCACGTAAAATCTATTAAAAAATTGTACTCAATCAAGATTTTTTTTTCATATCAAAGCTTCAATTCTAGTAGTTTAGTAAATTACTATATATATAAGATTTCTGTTATATGGGCCCGAACTCATTTTTGATTAAGAGTGAAGAGATCCTTTGCCTTCCATCAGGACCCTTAATATTTGTTCCTTCCTTGACACAATCACACGTTCTAATTTCCTTATAGCTCTCGCTATCTTTCTCTAGATATATTCACCTCTTATAATTGCACAAATTAAACTACCTCTACACCCCTCCACTTTCGACCTACCAATGAGAAAGAAAGAACATTTTGTTCTTTTATTAAGATTTGATCAGAAAGAATAATACTAAGTAAGTAAATTTAGATTTTTTTAGCACTTAAAACCTAATCCTTTGTACATGGGGTAGTGAAAGACGTGTAGATAAGATTCTTGAGATTCATGATTTTTCTTCCACCCTAACCAAATTTACAACAAAAAATAAAATAAAATACACGAGGTCAAGATTGGTGGCTTGATTAGTGCTCAATCACAGAGATGCATGTCTATACTTTTAAGTATATATATAGCCTGGAGTGATAGTCAATAAAGTACTCTTTAAGGAATTAATCAAGCTTAACTTTGTAATTGTTATGCATGGTCTTAGCATAAAAAACTATAGAAATCTAAATCTAGTAAGGTATTTCTTTTATAGGTTTATCCTAGTTAGGTCAATTTTAAACGAAAAATAATACGATAATAACAAAATGAAATAATTCAAATTCAGTATTTCTGTATATATGTATAAACCCGATAAAATTCTAACATATGAGATCCATTTTAATGGATTCCTTTATAATACTGTGATTTTTACATCCTTAAATGGACACATTCAAAAATAATTGGTTGCTGACAAAATTATCACGAGATGTTCATATACGGTCTGCTTACCTAAAATCTATGTTATTCTTGCTTCGAAGAAGGTCATTCAGGCAATTGCGGATGATATAACTAGTAAATATGTCCCCAACGACTAATAATCCTTGTTTCTATTCAACAATAAATGAATATATAGTTTCTTGAGGTTGCTGAAGAGAGATCATTATTGATTTTTGCCTTGGATTGTGAATAAAAGATGATATCACAATAGAATGACAATGAGACTTCTTATTTGGTTTCACGTGGAAATGGTTGAATGTAAAAGTACCTTCGAAAGACAACAAGTGAGAAGGATTACGTATTAACATATCCTTAAGGGCATATATTATAAGTCTAGGAGTTAGTGAATTAGATTCCTTCTTTGGTAGAGTTGACTTAATACCAAACAAACTTTTTTTTAGTCTAGGACTTGTAGCTTGGGAAGTTGAGTTAATCTTGTAACTCTCCTAGTTGCATATTAATTCAAAGAATCTTAAAAGTCGAATCCATCAAATTTAAATTCTAGTAAATATCAGCTTCTATTAAAACCAACCAAATCAAATTTTTTTCTTCAAAATTTGATGTGTATGAGTCAACCCCATATGGATCCAAAGTGGTGGTTTGCTTCTTAGTCAGGTAATATTTTGTTACTATATGTAGTTGACTTTTATTTTGAGAGTCCCCATGATGATAATTCTTAGATGCCCTATAATGTGGGGTTGGTTATTTGGATAGTGACTTGTTTGTATGTTTTTTAAGGAGAGACCAAATATGGGTTGACTGAACATGAAAGGTGGAGCTGTTAAAATATAATGGCCAAATTTTTGGTGTCATTTTTCTATTAGCAAAATTCCAAGTAGCCCGTGACCAAATCTTGGTGGAGTTTTTCAAAAAAGTCAACCCTTTTTTGGCCATTGATTTAATTTTTGGTCACTATATATGGTGGAACCAATCAAGTTCGAAGGGTCGGTGTTTTTGCCTTGTGTTGTTTTGTGCACTCACCCTTTAAAAACATTGATTGCACAACAAACCTAACTCTCATATAGTTAGTTACACTGGAAGAAGAAGAAAAGAGGGAAAATTAGTGAATTACTTGAGGACTATATATGGATGTTAAATGCCAATATATGCTTTGGCAAAAAACTTTATGTTTAGGTGTACCAACCATAAAACTTTATGTTTGTCTCTCAATCCTAGTAATTCATGTACAATCTCAATTTGATACAACACCAAATAGATACAACGTGTTTGTTAATAAATTATTATCACTTTAGTTATCATTAATTAATATATCTCTTTACCTATAAAGCTCTAACGGAAGCAGTCGCTCTACCTAACAAGATGAAGGTAAGGTCTGTGTACACTCTGTTGCAATATGTAAAGCAACAACGAGAATAGTAAATAACTATTACAGTGATTGAAAGGATAAACAACAATTATGACAACAATACGTTGTCCATATATTGATCTTGAATGAACCTTCAAATATGAAACTTGTGTTCTGAAAACACAAGAACATGAACCGCTACACTTGTGGCTTGTAGATCCGTTGAGAAGACGAACGGTTAGAGTCCATCGTTTGTTAAGTTAACACCTAAAACACTTAGCAACCAATTAAATAAACACAACACCATCGGCTGAGTCAAGAGATGACTCTGTCTTTAAGACAAGATTGCCCCTGTATATAGGCTTGATGGAAGTGTGGACAATAGTCTCCCAAGATGAAACAACAAACTATCAAGTGTGCAAAGCCTACACAAATGATCTCTACGAAGAACACGAATAATGAAGATTGCTAAGAGAAGGATTGTTTATCAGGAAAATCTGATCTCTTTATGGTGTTGTAAACTTATTTTTCAGTTCATATGTTCATATATCTTCATCTATAGAATTGAGCCAAAGCCTCAATTTATAGGTGTGCAAAATGACCTCTTCAAATGCCCCACAATGACTATCAATTGCCATGTAATGGATGACATTTAACCCCCAACAAATGCAGCCAAATAATGGTCCAAGTAATGGCCATTATTGGGTGGATTCAATGCCATTGAAACCCCTTAAATAGCCAAACCTTTTGGGATTCCGTCGAGCAATCACTGCCCATGAAGCGTCGCGGCTCTGCCACCTTAGCGCTGCGGCGCTAATTCATCACTGAGCTACTGCCACTCTGGTGCCGCGGCGCTGCAAGAGGGGCGTTGCGGTCCTTTTCCGACCCGTTCCATCTTACACCTCGCACAATCCTTCATTCGTTTACCAACGTGGAACACTTGTCATTTAGCAAATAACCATCCATCATTCTATGTCTCAAACATTTCACTTACGTACCAATATCTCTTTCATTAACGAAATTCACGATATTTGACACTAAGATTGCACGTGTGTGGAAACGATATTTCCTATGTGCGGGGCCCAATCGTTCGAGTCATAAATAACGGGATAAACTTAATTCAACATTAGTAAATTTCCAACACACTCTACCATCCTCAGACCCCACGGTGTGAAATTTCACTGGGTATGTTGTTGTTTACCTATAAAGCCACTTCAGTCCTAACCGAGAGAAGTTAATGCAATGTGGTGTAAACACCAAGTGCCAATAAGTATTTACATATACTATATTCATTGATCTTCAATTACAACTTACAAATAATTTCATTTTTTATTAGTTTCGTAATATAAGTATTTACCTATATTATGTCCCATGATTTCTTAACCCTATTCCTACTCCTGGCCTTACCTTGCAAAACTGATCAAGAGAGAAATTATTTGTAAATTATAACTTAAGGTCAAATGAACATAGCTCAAGTCTGACATATTTACAAAAAAAAAATCTCATTTACCTTAAACGCTAATATGAGACCTTAATTTTCAAGCATATGTGACATAGATTTGACGGGTGAGGGTGAATTTAGAAAACCAGCGAGCATTGAGAAAAGGATAATAGCACTATGAGTAAATTTTCTCTTTATGATAATATAATTAAGAAAAAAGTAATACTAATAAAAGATAATTATTGAAATATATGAAATGTAAAAAGTATCCTGACCTAATTAAAAATAGAATTATGAATTCCATAAAAAGAGGTAGTTTACACTTTATATTTCATATTCTTATCTAGGTGCGGAATTTTAGATCATAATTCAATGGTTTATCTATGTGAAATTGACATAGATAGCTGCTGATCCAAAACAACCGCCGACAAAATATATATAATATATATAGATATATATTAGGCTATTAGCTGACGGATATAAATATTTTTCGAGCGGCCAAATATATAACTATCAAAATCTCTTTTTTTATTATCCATGAGAGGTGTCATGGTCTATGTTATTCGCAGATAACATAGTCATGATTGATGAGATTCGCAGTGGAGTAAACGCTAAGCTAGAGGTTTGGAGACAGACTCTAGAGTCTAAAGGGTTCAGGCTGGGTAGGACCAAGACAGAATACTTGGAGTGCAAGTTCAGTAACGGGTGCGACCATGAGACAGACTTGAATGTGAGTCTTGGTACTCAGGTCATTCTAAAAAAAGGAAGTTTCAAGTATCTCGGGTCTATTATCCAAGGGAACGAAGAGATTGATGACGATGCCACACATCGTTTTGGTGCAGGGTGGATGAAATGGATGCTCGCATCTGGAGTCTTGTGCGATAAAAATGTGCCACCAAAACATAAAGACAAGTTCTATAGGGTGGTGGTTAGACCGACTATGTTGTATGGGGCGGAGTGTTGGTCAGTAAATACTTCTCACATCCAAAAGATGAAAGTTGCGAAGATGAGGATGCTGAGATGGATGTGTGGGCATACAAGGAGGGATATGATTAGAAATTATGATATCCGAGATAGAGTAGGAGTGGCCTCGGTGGAGGATAAGATGCGAGAAGCGAGGTTGAGATGGTTCGGGCATGTGCAGAGGAAAGACACAAATGCCCTAGTGCGGAGGTGTGAGAGGTTGTCTTTGGACGGGTTTAGGAGGAGTAGAGGTTGGCCGAAGAAGTATTGGGGAGAGGTGATTAGACGGGATATGACACAAGCGCAACTTACTGAGGGCATGGCCTTAGATAGGGGGTTGTGGAGGACATGGATTAGGGTAGAAGGGTAGCAGGTAGTTGAACGTAGTCCTACTTACGCTTACATACTAGTAGTTGTAGTGTTATTATTGTAGCCATGCTCAGCCTATCATACTAGTAGGCGCAATATTATTTTATAGTCTCATGTCCTTTGATTTCTGCTGTTGTATGTTCTTTCGTGTACTTTGTTTATCTTATTTACTTACGTTAGTTATTGCTTCTTTTTTCAGAATGCTTTATCATGTCTTATTCGCTTTTGTTATTCTCATTTTCATTATGCTTTAAATTTCGTGTCTGTGTCTAACCGTTTCTCTTGCTTTGCTTGTGCTTATGCTTTGTCTTGAGCCGAGAATCTTTCGGAAACAGTCTCTCTATTTATCAATGTAAAGATAAAGTCTGCATACACTCTACCCTCCCTAGATCCCACGTTGTAGGACTTCAATGGATATGATGATGATGATTATCCAGCAGATTGGGATGGAATGAAATTTGGTAACCTGGCAAACCTGTATTCAAGAACAAAGTCGAGTTTCCAACTTTTGGAACGGCCCATTATCCATGAGGAAGCTTATGGGTAGGCCTGCCAATTTATCCTTGGGATTCATGATAAGTCAGAGGCCCAGGTTATACCACTAGGGCGAAGTACATAAGTAACCATCTGGTCAAAAATATTATTAACAAATGACCATAAATATATCTAAAGATATTTTATAGCTATAATATATATTATACATCATATATACATTCATTATATATACACTTTTTATATATTTATTATACACTTCATATATACACTTTTTATACCATATATATACACATTATATAATTGTTTTGTATAATTTATGTATAATCAATGTATAATATATACACATATTATATTATTATTATACACTATTTTATGAAAAAATGTATAATGATCAGCATATCTGAAAGAGGTGAAGATTGTCGGAAAATAAATATCGACGTGAACCCATGGCGTTGCTTCCGCGACAAAAAGGTCAGAGAAACACCAAAAAATATAAATCCAGTTAGATCTGTATGATTTGAATGGCGGTAGATCCGGCTGGTAAGATTATCTTTGTGAGAAAAATCTGAGACCAAACTTTTTAGAATTCTAATATATAAGACTATTTGTATTACTGCATGTTTAAATCTGAGTGTAATTTTTGGACAAGCAAAGTACAGTACGATGAATAGCAAGCAAAAGATATTCAAAAATAACAAGCAAAAAGGCCGGACAAACACAGATTCAGTCAGATCTGTGTGATTTGCAGGAGTAGCATGGAGGCATTGTGATCGTAATTGGTGAAGGAAGAAGGAAAAACGACGATGGTTGGCGAAGGAGGATCGGAACACGGCGATAAAGTCAAAGGGGAAGAGAGTCATTGCTGGATTCTAAGTTTTTTTACTGTAGATCCAGCGGCTAAGTTTTGTCTCTATTTTGGTGAAAGTGTTATTTTGGATACTTTTCATAAAGAAGGGCTAAAATTGGTTTTATTATGGATGGAAGTGTCTAGTAGTATCCTTTTCCCATACAACTACACCATGGTCCATGGACATAATAATTGCTGGGATCAATTGCCTGACTTAGGGGTGTCAAATGGATGAATTCAATTGAATTTGAACGGATATTGAGTTTTGTTCAAAAATTATTCGGGCATTATTAATTGGATTAAAAATGAGTCATAACCCAATCCAAGTTTTATTTTTTATTTGTTCTCTTAATTTAAAACGTACCTAATAATTTTTTTTTTATTATGGCTATATATAACGTATCTAATAAAAGAAATTATTTTTAAAAAATGTTTTGACAATGTTTTTCATATGTCAACTTAGGCTATATATCAGCTCAATTTTTAGATGGATTGGAATGGGCTGAGCTAATAAATGAGAGGTAATTAGCACTTATGCCTCTATTTTGTCTTGGTCTTTAATTTTAGTCCCTCATAACAAATAGCCCCCCCCTCCCCCTCCCCCTCCCCCTCCCCCCTTTCAATTTGTTTGTCTGATTTTGACTTGGCCGGTAGCTAAAAGAAAGTCCTCGCTTTCTCTTGAACCGTTTCATTTCTCTGGCTAGGAATAATCAATCCCGTAATTCGAGTGAGATTGTCATGGCGCAAAAGCGACACAGAATTTAAGAAAATAAAAAAAACTTTTGAATCTTGTACTTAAATTAAAGATTTATAAAATGTATCAAAATGTCCTTTAATCATGTGGGTTTAACACATGTTATGTGGAAAGTTATAATTAAAGAGTTGCAAAAAAAGAGAAAATGCATTTTTTTTCAAACATACTAAAAAGAAAAGTAAGAAAAACAAATCGAAATAGAGGGAGTAACTTTTTCATGGGGCATAAGTTCATATTTTCGCATTATAATATCCTCAAGTTATGCCCCACATGACTTTTTCCCTAAAGAACTTATGCCCCGCTAGGCATAAGTTTGATTGTTAAAGGGAAAAAAATAAAAAAATCTGTCCATTTAAAGGGCATAAAATAAAGACCAACCCATTTGAAGGACAAATCTTGTAATTTGCTGGCCAATAACCTACTTAAATTTGAATGAATTGAGCAGATCATGTTTTCATAAACTAATTTTATCACCCTTAATCTGACTTGTTCTCAATCTAAAAGTCTATTAGCCTAGTTGGTAAGTAGAATATCAATATATGCTAGGTGTTCCGAAAGGAAACCTATTCAATTTTTATCCCTGTTAACATCTTTTTTTAGCAATTTAAAGCTTTAAGATTAACCCAAACTGGTGTAAATCAATTTTAAATGATTTTATATTTGATATCCAACCTTCTAATACCAATTCTAATAATTGTCAATAGTTAGATTCATTCCAAATCTTCACAAGTCAATACTCTCAAGACAAGAAAGCTCAATAAATTCAAGTAATGATGTTTATCAAGTTTCTTCAACCAAACTAATAAAAACAATCACAAATAAGCAATATTCTCTAATACACATGTGAAAACATTGTACGTGTGGGACTGGTTTTAGAAGAATTGGTTTGAGAATACAAGAATAACCAAAAAAGGAAGAAATCGTAATAAATTAAGATCAATTTATTTAATATAGCGTGTTCTTACAAATAGTAAGAAACTTTTTAAAAGTACTTCTAGATAAAAAAAAAAATTATCTCGGGACTACTACATTCTCTTGTTTTGCCTTACTAAAAATTTATAAAAGAACAAATAAGAAAATTAAAGCTTAGTAAGAATTAGGTGAATTGATTTTGATACGCTTTTTAGCTCATTTCAACACAATCCATTTCAGCCCAAAAAGCATTAGAGCGGGTTAATGATCGGTCAATTTATTAACTCATCCAATTTTAACACGTTCAAATTCAGTTAAACCTGCCCAGCCACCCCTAACGATATCATTACCTCATTTTTTTTCCAACGAGTCTCATGAGTATCCAACTTATGGTCTCAAATCACCACAACCTCACTCTTGATTGAACCGATTTCCATTGTATTCACGACCTCAACCTATTATGTCCTTTTTGGGTGATCAACAACTCATGGGCCACCTGTCTGTAGCTAGTGTCATCTCTTGAACAATAATTCTTGAGCTCATCATTTTGTGCTACCAAGTCCGGAAATCAATAGGTAAAAGTTTTAGGGTATTTTATTTGGACACCCCATTTAACTTGTACTCATTTTAAATTTTTTTGCACTTCCACTTATTTTGAAATAAATTCAGACATGCGGTATTTGAAGTTCAGATATTTCTACCTGGAGCTCAAACATAAATGGATAAACTTAGCAAAAAATGATTGAACTTCAGGCAAACATGGCGAGATAATATTTCAAATGGTCACTTAACTATGAGTGTCACTCAACTTTATTTTCTAATCAGAAAGTCAATCAACTTTGTTTTCTAACTAGAAAGTCACTCAACTATGAGTGTTTTACTCAGAAAGTCACTCAACTATGAATGTTTTACTCAGAAAGTCACTCAACTATGAGTGTTTTACTCAGAAAGTCACTCAACTATTGATGTTTCACCTATAAAGTCACTCAATCTATTTAAGTAATTTCTTTAATTATATTTTCCTGATTTCTATTTAAAGTCAAAATTGTAAGAAATAAACTGATAAATAGGAGCAGTTCGTGCCTATGTATATCACGATTTTGTGTATATTAGGTAACATGGGTTTTGTATTAAATTAGAATTGTACACTTACCATAATTGTATAATTATTGTACAAGTATAATAAGATTTTGGGAGTAGAATAGGAATAGGATTTTCTTATTATGGAAATTGTAAATTGTATATATACACTTTCATTAATGAAAATAATCAAGGGATTATTTCTTTCATGGTATCAGAAGTCTAGGTTCACAAAATCCTACAACTTCATTCTGCTGCCCTCTCGGTTTCCATGCATCACGTTGAAATTCGAGCCTCTTCAAATCCTCTCCTCCCAAATTTCTTTTCCAAAATCCCTCAATAACATATTGTTCTTTCGTTATGTCTAAAAGAACACGTTTCACCCTGCCCTTACTATTTCTAACATCAAGAATCACATCCCTATCATTCTTGAGATAGAAAACGTTCAATATGCGACGTTGTCCGAGCTATTCAAAATTCACGCACGCTCGCATCAAGTTCTCCATCACATAATCCCCGCGGCTCCTGAGGATACGGAGGTGCCTAAACGCGAGGATGATCCTAAGTTATGGACAACCCTTGATGCTACTGTTCTTCAGTTGATTTACTCCACTATCTCTACCAACCTGTTATAGACGATTATTGAACCCGATGCTACGGCAATGGAATCTTGGAATAAGTTGCGTGACATATTTCAAGATAACAAAAATTCCCGTGTTGTTACTCTTGAGCAGGAATTTTCTCATGTTAACATGGAGGATTTTCCGAATGTATCGGTCTATTGTAAAAGGCTGAAAGAGTTAGCGGACCAACTCCGCAATGTTGGTGTTCCGGTTGCGACGATCGTCTTGTTCTCCAGTTGGTTACTGGCCTATCTGAGGCCTATAGTGGCGTTGGAACTATCTTTCGTTAAGGTGATCCTCTCCCGAAGTTCTACCAAGTCCGGTTCATGCTTACTTTGGAATAAGCCAGCTTGGCTAAAAAGGCAGTTACTAGTGCAAATCTTGTGGTCAAGATGACGCCATCCACTCCTTCTCACGGTTTTATTGATAATTCGGACCACAACCGTGCTCACGGTGGCGGCAAGAATTCTCGGAAAAATAATAACAAAAATCGCGGTGGCAAACGCGGTGGTTCCGGCGGCAGTGGAGGACCTCAGAACAGTGACTATGGTGGCCCTCGAGGCAGTGGGCCCCAGGATGCCTGGTCCTAGTAGTGGACCCCCTAGAAATGGGGCTAGGCCGGTAGCCCTTGGCCCAACAGCCCCTATGTTCAGCCAGCCCAGTTTCTAGCAAATTGGGCCCAGTATCCTCCACAGTTCCGACCTAATTTTTCTGCTCCAGCTCCAATCCATAGAAACAATGGCGGTCCGGGTCAGTAGGGAGGCGTGCTTGGGCCTCGGCCCCAGCAAGCCTTCCATGCTACCGGCCTAAATCCACTCCCCACGTCGACAGATATTGAAGCCGCAATGCACACTTAGATTAAATCCCTCATACCAGAATTGGTACATGGACGTCAGAGCCACTACTCACATGACATCCAACCAAGGTACTCTCTCGTCTTATTTCAATTTGAGCAACAATCATGACATAATTGTTGGTAATGGAAATTCAATTCTAATTCGTGGTTAGGGTCATAAAACTTTATCTCCCCCCATCCACATCTTGTCTTGAAAAATATCTTTCATGTTCCTAAATTAATTAAAAATTTGGTGTTTGTCCGTAAATTTATCACTGATAATTCAGTTTCTGTTATTTTTTATCCTTTTGGGTTTTCTATGAAGGATTTCAAGACAGGGATACCTCTCATGAGATGTGATAGTAGGGGAGTTCTTTATCCTATCACGCCCACATCTGGTCTCTCGAGTCATGCCTTGCCATCTACTTTTACAGCTCTTGCTCCTTCCTTGTGGCATGCACGTCTAGGTCATCTGGGGTCATCAATTTTGTCTTCTTTAGCTAAAAACAATTTTATTTCTTGTAAGGATACGCGTAGTACTCCGATTTCTCAATCTTGTTCTTTAGAAAAAATTGTTAGATTGCCGTTTGTAGATTCTAATTCTCGTACTTTAATGTCATTTGATATTATTCATAGCGATTTATGGGCATCTCCTGTTATCAGTTCTTTGGGCCATCATTATTATGTTCTTTTTTTGGATGCTTATTCTAATTTTTTATGGACTTTTTCGTTAGCGAAAAATCTCACATTTTCTCCATCTTTTTAAAATTTAGAGCTTTCATCCGTACCCAATTCAAATGGGAAATTATGAATATTAAATGTGGTAATGGAAAAGAATATGATAATGGGTTGTTTCGGGATTTTTGTGGAAATAATGGTATCAATTTTCGTTTCTCTTGTCCTCATATGTCCTCTCTAAATGGGAAAGTCAAACACAAAATTCGTATAATTAATAATATTGTCCGAACGTTATTGGTCCATTCTTCCGCACCTCATTCTTTTTGGCATCACCCTCTACAAATGACCACTTATCTCCTTAACATACTTCCTACCAAAGGTTTGACATATTCATCCCCTATTCAAATCTTATATAATAAGGCCCATTCGTATTCTTATCTTAGGGTCTTTGGGTGCTTATGTTATCCACTATTTTCGTCCACTACAATTAACAAACTCTAGGCCCGTTCTACACATTGCATGTTTTTGAGTTATCCGTCTAATCATCATGGTTACAAATGTTTTGATTTATCATCTAATAAAATCATCATTAGTCGCCACATTATTTTTGATGAATCCCAATTCCGTTTGCTAACATGAGTAGTCTCGTTCCTAGTTCGTATAATATTTTGGATACTGATGTCTCTCCATTTATTATCCCCCATTTATCTAAATTGTTTCGTACCCAAAATCAGCCAGCGGGCCCACTGCATGCTAGCCCCACTGTCCAATCATCTCGGTCCAGTGGGCTAGACACACGGTCCAGTCCATCTCTCAGAACTGGACCAGTGGTCCAGCCCACTACTCCCGTCGATAATGTCCCAGTTATTGGGCAAGTAGGCCCATTGCCTGCTGGCCAATCAATTCCCGTCATTGCCCGAGATCCACCCATCTCATCTTCGAGTCAAGGGCCGGTTACTCGTAGTAAAAAGGGTATTTTTAAACCAAAACGGTATTTTAATCTTAATTTCAATGTCTCTAAATCCCCTATACCCCGTAATCCTGTATCTACTTTAAATGACCCGAATTGAAAAATTGCTATGACCGGCGAATATAATGCTCTTATTGATAATAAGACGTGGGAGTTGGTGCCCCGTCCATCTAGTGTTAATATTATTCGGTCTATGTGGATTTTTACTCATAAAGAAAATTCTGACGTTTCTTTTGCGAGGCATAAGACCCGACTTGTAGGTGATGGTAAGACTCAGCAGGTTGGTGTAGATTATGGTGAGACATTTAGTCCAGTGGTCAAGTCAGCTACCATTCGCACTGTACTCAACTTGGCTCTTTCGAAGGCATGGCCTATTCATCAGTTAGATGTGGAGAATGCTTTCTTACATGGTGATCTTAAGGAGACCGTTTACATGCATCAGCCGTTGGGTTTTTGAGACCCCAAATATCCTCATCATGTCTTTTTATTGAAGAAGTCCTTGTATGGACTTAAGTAGGCCCCACGGGCTTGGTATAAGAGATTTGGAGACTATGTTTCATCTATTGGGTTTTCACACAGCAGGTCTGATAATTCATTGTTCATATATCGTCGTGGTACTTCCCTGGCTTATATACTATTATATGTAATTGATATTATCTTGACTGCCTCTTCTGATGCATTATGCAAGTCTATCATGACGATGCTCAGTTTTGAGTTTGCTTTGAAAGACTTGGGGCCCTTGAGTTACTTTTTGGGGATTGCTATCACTCGTCATGCAGGTGGGCTATTCTTATCACAACGAAAGTATGCAACTGATATCATTGAGCAAATTGGTATGTCCTCATGCAAGTCCACTTCCACTCCAGTTGATACTAAAACCAAACAAGGTGATGCGGCTGGCTCACCTTACGAGGATCCATCCCGCTATCACAGTCTTGTAGGGGCTCTTCAGTATCTTACTTTCACGAGACCAGATATTACGTATGTCGTACAATATGTGTGCTTGTTTATGCATGATCCCAGGATGTACATGAATGCGCTTAAACACATTATTCGATACGTCCAGGGGACACTTGACTATGACTTACATTTATATCCTTCATCGACGTCTACACTTGTCTCGTATATAGATGCTGATTGGGGTTGTTGACGCCCAATTTTGTCTCATCTTTTCCGATATTTATTTGCAATTTTCAATACACCAGCCCAAAAAGGGGCAGCCCAATCGGCCACCCTTGTTCCAGGCCCAGCCCCCCATTTTCGTCCAACAAAAGATAAAAAAGCCCAACCAGGCACCCTAAAAACCCAAGCCCATTTTCAGAAAACCCTTATTCCCCCCCCCCCCCCCCGCCCCTTTAAACCTAAACGAAAAACAAAAAGGGGGACTTCTCCTTTTCTCACAAAAAACCAAAACCGCAGCCCTCACACCTCTCTCAGCCGCCGACCGCCACCATAACGCCGGTAAACCAAAACAAACCTCTCCACCGCACACCACCGCCGGTAAAAACTCCGGCAAGAGCGATCTCCGGCAGCCACTCGTGCAATCTAACTACCACCAAACAACCCTTTATATATTCTCAAAGCTTCACCGCTGTCACTGCCGTCTCGTCAACGACTAAACTCCGGTGAGAACAACCCCCTTCGGCCCGCCACTGTTAACGTCGACGATCGCATCACCACCAACACACACCCCCGCATTTTGTCACCGTCACTGATCTAGTGAGGAGCTTTGAACTTTGGTAAACCGGAGGGAACCACCACCGCATCACTGCCAGCGAACTTGTGCCAGAATCCGGCAGAGCATCGAAGAGCTACTGCTATCACCTTGTCACTGCCACGCCAGAGCTCCAAGCTCCGGTGAACCTCGAATACAAGTTTCAACCCCCTAAAATCTGTTTTTTTATGTTCTTCACGATTCCGGGATGGGGCGAACATCCGGGTCGGGTTTTCTGATTCGGGTCGGGTTTTTGGAACCCAGTTAATTGCCTTTCTAAGGCAGTGCTGCGGTTGTATCCTTGCTGTATTTTGGTTCATTGTGGTGTTCTTCACATTTTCCGGCCTTTCCGGGTCTGTTTTGATTCGGGTCGGGTCTGCTTCCGTGTCGGGTCGGGTCCGAGTCCAAAATGCCATACTTAGCCGTAGCCTTGTGATGATTTACTCGATGTATTTCTTGGCTCATTTCGACTGCTTTTCCGAGGTAGTGTTGTCATTGTTCGATTGCACTTTAAGGCTACTTTGTTACCATCAGGAAGGTAAGATTTCTTGCTCTTGCATTCTTCTTTGTTGCTGTTTGTTGCGGCTGCCTCTTATGGTTGCTTGTTGGTGCTACAAATAATTGAAATGTTGGGTTACTATTTTGAGCAATTACTACATCTTGATGCCAAATTATTGGCATATTTACTACCACATTTTCGAGCTTAATCACTGCTACACCTGTTACTATTTTTTATGCCATTTATGGTTACTGTTCGATGCTACTGGTTGCTATTGTTTGACACTGCATTCTGCCCAAATTGTTACTCTCTTTAAAAATGTCGAACCTGCTGTTATTTTGGCTACTGTTTCATTATAAATTGGTTGCCACACTTTGGTGAACAAATATCTATATTAAGGGTTGTTGTTGCTGTGTTCGGAGGGCTGTTGTTGCATTTCATGAGCTATTGTTGCTGCATTTTGATGGCTGCTTTGCTGCACTTTTAAGGCAGCCAACTACTGCATTTTTTGATCGAATGTTGCTGCATTTAAGGTTAAAAAAAATATGTATATTGGATCGATTTGCTACTGTTTCTCAGCTAAAAAACTGTTGCATTCAAGGCAAACAGTGGATGTGCTTCAGTTCAATCTAATGATCCTGCTGCTGCATTTTTACGTCCATTTCGGACTGAAATCCTCGGTGTTTTTAAGGCCAACTGCTACTGCGATTCTGCACTTGGCAGTGGCACTTTGAGGAGTCTAATTGCCGCATCTTTGGTGCTTAAAAACACCACACTTTTGAGATATATTTGGGACCATTTGCTGCTGCGTTTTTAGCTAAACTGCTACTGCGTTTTGGTCAAATTGCTGCTGCACTTTTGAGCATATTTGATATTCGCCGCTGCTGAATTTTTAAGCGTCACTGCTGGTGGCTTCTCGGCTAAAAGCCTGCTACTTTGAGGCTGTTTCGGACAACCGCAATATTTCTGAAAAGTCTATTGATCTTGAACAGAATACTACACTTGGGGCCGATGAGAATAATTAATTCGAGGCCATGATCCTTCCGGAAAGGTTGTCCCTCGGTTTGCTTTCCTTCGGAAAAAGGGCGATGATGAGACTTATATAAAATCACATGCGAGAAACCAACATGCGTTGGCGAGGCGACTAGATTGACTGACGAGTCATTAGTTCGCAGCCACAACATGAATGGAATTTCTTTTATTTTAAAAAAATAAGTCTGAGCCTTCCGTAATTAAAACTTCTATTGTTTTATACGGATCCGAAGGTTTTACCCGCATTTATTTCTAACTATCTTTTCTTTATACCTTGCGAGGAACATCTAAACAATATGGGATAGCAAAGGGAAAATCTATGGAGATGCAAGAGAACAAGATTGTGGGACTTATGCCCAAGGCCCAAGATAAGACACTATCATCGCCTTAGCCGTTATCGTTTTAACTTCTTTTAAATTCCGCTTTCCTTTTATTTTGCATTGTAATTTAATTACTCTTCTTGTGTGATTGTTTGAATATTTAAAAGAATTAGGCCCAAAACCAATAAACTAGAAAGGGTAGTTTAAAAATTGAAATCTACCGCTAGTTCATTTTAGGTTCTTCATGCATGTTTAAATTTTCAAAATAACTTGGTCTTTTATTCGCATTACTCATCATACAAATAAAGTTTGTTTCTATCCGATTTGCAACTTAAAATGACTTTCATAAAAAAATCACTTATTTGCATTATAAATAATTTACTTTCCTCCTTTACTATCAAATGTAAAATATTTATTTTATATAATGCCATGCAAGTGCATACTTTTTTTCAAAATCAACTTTGCATGTATTTTTACCAACTTTCACACAAATGCATACTTTTATTCAAAATTAACTTTACATGTATTTTTAACAATGCAATACAAATGCATACTTTTACAAAATGCATCCTTTTATTAATTATTTGCAACATCCTTTAACTTTATATTTTCAAACATGTAATTTTTAGCATAATAACTAACCTGAGTTTGATCGGATAATCGCAAGTTATCGAATCTTAAAGGGTGCCTAACCACTCCCCTTTAGGATAATAAAGAATCCTTACCTAAAATCTCATATTTTAGCAGACCAGTAATCGGAGTTCACTTTGCAGCATTTAGTTAACATTTTAGGTGTCCTAATTCACTGTAAAAATAATTTGGTGGAGACTCCTCAACAACATTTATCAATCCAGGGAATCGACCCATTACGTCACGAACCATGGTAAAAATTGGGTGCGACAGAGGTGGTTCAGACACCAGACGTTCTACGTCTGGTTATTGTATGTTTCTTGGTAATAACTTGGTCTCATGGTTTGTAAAGCGTCAGTCTACATTATCCCGCTCTAGTGCAGAGATCGAGTATCGAGGGGTCGCCAATGTGGTCTCTAAATTCTGTTGGTTACATAATCTTCTTTTAGAGCTTCATTGTCCTATTGAGAAAGCTACATTGGTTTATTGTGATAATATTAGTGTCATCTACCTTTCTGGTAATTCGGTTCAACATTAGAACATATAGAGATGGATATCTACTTTGTTCGTGAAAAGATAGCTCGTGGACAAGTACGCGTCTGCCATGTCTCTTCCGGGTATCAAATTGCAGACATCTTTACCAAAGGTTTTTCCTCGGTCCTTTTTGAAGATTTTAGGGACAGTCTGAGCGTACGAAGACCGCCCGCTATGACTGTGGGGTGTAATAAATAGGAACAGTCCATGCCGTGATATACATAACTTGTATATCACGGTTTGGTGTATATTAGGTAACATGGGTTTTGTATTAAATTAGAATGGTACACTTACCATAATTGTATAATTATTGTACAAGTAGAATAAGGTTTTGGGAGTAAAATAGGAATATTATTTTCCTATTATGAAAATTGTAAATTGTATATATACTATTTCATTAATGAAAATAATCAATGAATTATTTCTTTCATAAATAATTACTTATTTTAACCATTTTATTGATCCGCCCACTTGACTCACCCACAAAAAAGAAGATATTGAAATCAATTAATCAGATTGACGTAGAAATGGAACATCTACCATTTTACTAATTTGTGGTTGTTACTTGAAGTTTGTAACACTTAACTTTCATTTAGTTTTTAATCTATGATCTTACTTACTGTTGTATAATTAAATTTTCATATGCTACATTTTTAAGATAACAGATGCTAGACTATTTTGTGACCCAAAGTGTTACCAATTCTATAAAGAGTTTAAATGTAATATAGATTTTTTAAATCAACAACACAATTAAAACTGATACTCATCTTAATATGGGGATGCGGGGTGCACAATATGATAAATTGCTGAGGTATAGGCTCTGGGTCGGGTCACTAAAATAGTTAAAATGAGTAATTGTTTATTTCTTACATTTTTTACTTTAAATAAAAATCAGCAAAATATAATTAAAAATCACTTAAATAGGTTGAGTAACTTTGTAGGTGAAACATCAATAGTTGAGCTACTTTGTGGTAGAAAACAAAGTTGGGTGATTTTCTGAGTGAAACACCCATAATTGAGTGACTTTCTATATAGAAAATAAAGTTGAGTGACTTTCTGAGTGAAACACCTATAGTTGAGTCTGAGATATTATGTCAAACATGGCTGGAATTCATTTGCCTGAACTTCAGCCACATATGACTGAAATTCAGGCCTAAATGGTTGAATTTCAACCGTGCCATATGTGCCTGAAGTTCATGCAAAAATAATTTAACTCCATTCATGTGCCTGAACTTCAGCCATTGTCAAGCCTAACTTCAGACACGATATATATGAAGTTATTTCGAAGTGGATAGATTTGCAATTTTTTTCAAGCACAACAGGTATAAATTAAACGGTGGTCTCAAAACTGAGTATATGTGCACTGTGACCAATCAATGACGGTCAAGAATCATATCTTTTAATTTAAGCACAAATGTACAATCCAGAGTGAGAAAAAATAAACTTTCTAAGTGTCCTTGTAGCCACCCGATATAAGTGTGGCCAGTGACTTACCAATAAGAGGAACTCTACTTTACACGGCTCCCGGAATTTTCTAGAACTCATTTAAAATCTAGTGCTCTATATCAAGTTTGTCGTGCTTAAAATTCATGGATGACATGATCGGCAACCAACATTTCACCCGCACAACCCAATACAACTATCCGGGAGAAATTACAAGTTCCAAACAAAAATGTCGTTGTTTTCATGTTTAACCGGAGATTTCCTAAATCCTAACCAACTCTTTCCAAAAGTATTGTCGAATTTTAATAAGGTTAGTGTGCCGAAGATTTGTCTTATATTTCATTGGTTAATGTACAAAGACAAATGTATTTCAGTCCCTTCTTTTACACTGGTGCTTTGTTTTCACCAATGATGTGTATTGTTTATATACATGGTAACTGTATTATCTCACACCCTCCTCCCTCCGGTTGAAAAAGAGTGTCCACTTAGTCATTTGTACATCTCTTGGGATAGCTAACTCCCATACAAAAATAGGTAATTTGACTAAACTATCCTAAATAAGCATTGAGATTTGGTCACTTAAGGGCAAATCTGAAAAAATATTACTCCCTCTGTCTAAAAAAGATTAACACTTTTTTGTTTTTCGAGAGTTAAACTTTCTAATTAAAATTTTTGAAACGGGAATTGTTTGTCGCTTCGCACCTTGACGTTTTCTCCGCTCGGGAGAGGAAAGACCGGGAAGCATCTCCTGCTCCTCCCCCTCTATGCCTTGCGGTAATGATTCCTCTGGCATTACGACCTTTACCACAACGACGCAGTCCATAGATCAAATTATTTCGTGGATTGGATTTCACGTAAAAAGTACTATAAATCACTATAATTAATAATTTAAAATATTAACAAGACATTTAAAAAAATTACTATCAAAAAATAATTCATTTGACTCTCGAAAAGCAAAAGGTGTCAATTTTTTTGGGATGGAGGAAGTATTAATTCTTTTGCTAAGTGGACACTCTTTTGGAAAAAAAAAGCTAAGTGAACACTCTTTTTGAACCGGAAAAAGTAATATATATGGTCAACATGCATATAGAACTGTTTTTCAGGGTAAATGATAGGAGCAGAACAAATTGAATATAGAAAATTATCATTTTCTTCAATACAAGTGGCAAATATTGTCCACTCTTTATAAATATACAACATTTAGTTTGTCAACAGGAATAACAATGTGATTTGTATTACATGTAAAATGATACAACAAAACAAACAAATAACGCAAAGATTACTCAGGACCAGAATTCCCGGTTTCTGATGGAGACTTCATCACCCACTCGAGAGTTGTTCTCGAGAGTCCACTTCTCGAAACTACAGTCGATAAAGTCATAGTAGCCACCGTGAAGTAAGAGCTCCCCTTTATTCACCTTCTCCTTAATCCATGGGTATGTAAGCAAACTCATCAATGAGCGGTTGACTGATTCCTGGATGTAGAAATTATGCGCGCATTACTTCAATACTCAGGATATCGCATATGCGTACAAACAGAGATAATTCTAAAAGTTACAATGTATAACTACAATTTATTCCCCATTCGAACTACCAAATACACAAAATCCAGCATACTTGCATAAGCCTGCACATACAGCACCTAACTTTGATGACACCGAGACATGAATTCGCGCTAAGAACTAAGAAGCGTTTAGTATAATATTTTGCATATAAACAAAACTAGCAGAACAGGTGGAGCATGTAACTCTCCAACTAGACATAATTTTCTTTCTGAAGGGAAACTAAATTAAGAAGAAATAATAAATGTCTAAAAGAAACGTGGAAGAATGTATGGAAGTTCTTGCCAAAAGAAAAAGGAAATGCACGTGCGCTCCAGTGATCACAAAGGAGAAAGACGACATTTACACTATAACTGAAAGGGAAAATACATAAATGAACCCATAAACTTGTCCCAAAAAGTCATTTACACACTCTAACTTTACGAGCGACCTCTTACACCTCCCCTTTGTTTGTCAAGGGGCTGTAAGTTTTCGATGAGATCCTTAATAATATCCTAGAAAATTCATGATTTATTCGAGAAAAAATTCTAAAATAAATAAAACTAGATAAGCTTTACCGTTTGAAACCTCGATTCAAACATTGAAATTCTTGGATATTAGTACCACATTGGAGTCGGGCCTAGTGTTCGCCAATATGTTACTGGATATTAGTTGCTACAAAAGTGTTCCACTCAAAACACTGCCTTGATTTTTTTCCTTGTGATCTGCAAATAACTTTGGATTGATTGAGGAAAATGTGCTTTGATGAGCTTTTATGGTGGTAGGTTAAAAATGGTGAAACATAGTGAAGTAAAAATGAAGAAGACGGGTCCCACACAATATCCGTAAACGTGCCTAAAGTGATTCAATGGCAGCTGCTCTGCCACGTCAGCATTAGAGGGGTATTAATTTCACTTTTTACAAAATCAGGGGGGTAAGGAGTCACCTGTAAAGTTAGTGTGTGTAACTGGCTTCTCGGGACAAGTTTAAGGGCTAACTTATGTATTTTCCCTAACTAAAACATAACGAAAGTATGAAAAGGAAATTGTACCTTCTCACAGTGCTTGCATTGCTGGTCAAAGCTGAGGTTGGAAGCAACAACTTTTGTGCTTGTCCTAGCTGACTTTCCAACAATTACCCAATTTCGAATGAAGCTACAAGCATTTATACACATAAGTTGCCATTTTACTGAATTTCATGAAGAAATTAATTTGTCAGAGCTGCCTATAACACTTGATAAGAAGAGAGACTAGCCAAACCTTGAATTCGTTTCATCGTCCATACTCATTAAAGCACGAATGCCTCCACAGCGACTGTGACCAATGACTAATATGTTTTCAACCTGCAGATAACAGAAGCCAAATCTGAAAACTTGAGGAAAAAGAAAACAAGAGAGACCAATCACCACAACTCCCCCCCTCTTCCACACCTCCTTGCCCAAAAGATAAAGATAGTCTCTTTGTTTCAATTTGTTTGTCTTAGTTTGACTCGGCACAGAGTTTAAAAAGATAAAGAAGTCTTTTGAATCTTGTGGTCTTAAACTAAAATTGTGTGCAATGTACCAAAAAGCCCTTTGAATTGTGGCTTAAATATGCCATGTAGGATGTTCAGGTAAAGAATTACTAAATGTAGAAAGTGACATTCTTTTCGAAACAAGGTAAAAAGGAAAGTAAGTCAAACAAATTGAAACAGAGGAGTAAATATATAAGAAAAGAGGAAATGAAACAAATGGAGTTTGAAAATGAGATGAACTTGTAGGAACTCTAGTTTCATTGGTGATGAACAAAAGTAAATCCATCATCACAAGTTCCCCTCGTGTTTTGGGACATCTACGACTTCCAAACAATTTACATCAAGGTAAATTAACAAAATTCATCATGAGAATCTTGTTTTGGAAAGTCAAAGAGTTTAAGTCCAGTTACGAAGGTCTCAAATTGCAACCTCCTGTTTAAAATTTCAGTTCTCAAATAACTCGATTCCACATTCCACATACTCCCAAATAAAGCAAAAAAATAATAGAAATTTTACTCACCTTGAGAGTATTAACGGAAAACTCAAGAGCTGCCTTTGTTTCTGAAGGACCAGTCTGCACCAGAGGAATAAAAATGTGAACTTTAATTCTGAACATTGTTAATACACATCCTTAAGAATTACAACGCATACTCATCAATAAGGAAAGCGAATTTTATAAGTCCAACTGCAGTATACAACACCTCATAAGGAGGCACCAAATTTGCGATGTTGCGGACTACAAAGGCTTCTCCAGGTTGAAGTCCTAGTATGTTTGAGGGACACACCCGAGAGTCTGCACAAGAAATTACCAAAAACTGCCCTTCATATTGTCAGTTGAGATCTTCAACACTTGGGCCACAAAATTAATTTTATGGTTTGTAATATGGAAAAGGAACGGAGAGGAAGAACAAACTACAAACAGGGAAAATAGAAGGGAAAAGGAAGTGAAAAATTAGTGACAAAGGTGAAATAAAGTTACCTTTGGTGATTGTTCGTCGGCAAGACTCTGATAATGCTCCAAATTTTTCCTTGTGAAATAAAGCAAGAAAATCAAATGAGAAGAAATCTTTACTGCCAAAGAAAAAACAGTAGCCTTATTCTGGTGATGCTTACAAGTATTTGTCCTTCTTGAAATTCAAAAATCTATGCTTCAACGTAGTGAATTCATTCGATTCACGTTCAGTTGCAGCACTTATCTCTTTTTCGTTCACCACTTCTTTGGTCAAGGTCATTGACTCCTTCAAGGCTTTTAATTTTAGAGTTGAATTACAACTGCAGTTAAAAAGTTAAGTTAGATCAATTCGTGAACTTAGATTGATGACCCATTTAATAGTAAAAGTAGCAGTGTTATCAGAGACGAAAAGTGCAAAAAAGCTCTAAGTGTCCATTGGGACCTTAAGCTAAAGCGCAAATAAAGCGTGAGCTTTAATGAAGAAAAGGCGCAAATGGAGGAAAAAACAAATCTGTATATGTAGTCCAAGACTAATAATTATAAATACGAATAACAAAAATATGGACAAATATTATGATAAAGTGAAATATCAATTGTTTAGTGTCATTTCTTCAGGATTACGCTCATTGGCAAGGAAAATTTATGCCTTAGAGCCTTAATGATGACACTAAAGTGCCCGCTAAGCAAAGCACTCAACAAACCGTGCGCGTGCTTCAGGGCTTAAGCGCCCCCTTTGACAACACTGAAAGCTAGAAGATCTTAATGCAATATCACAAAGAACTCTGCAATAGATTGGCAATGACTGGTCAAATAGGAAAAGGCAGGGCCACTAATTACCCACAAAGGATGAAGTATTGGAACAAGGAAAAAAACACATCTTTATATGATGAATTAATTGTTTACAAGTACCTAATTCCGCCTAAACTTGCCACAATTTATCCAGCATACCTAAACACTTTTCGTAGTCCTAATTATCCCCCTATTACTCAACAGGGATAGAGCCAGCCTTAAAGCTACGAGTTCTGTCGTACCCGCTTTGGCTCACACCCTGTATTTGTACTAATTTTTTTATTTAATATGTATAAATAATCTATTCAGAGCTCAGTAGGCAAGGAATGATACTCCCTCCGACTCAAATTATTTGTCGCAATTTCTAAAAATAGTTATCTCAAATTATTTATTATACAATTTTTTTTCCATTTACCTTGGTAGTAATGGTTCTTGAAGACTACAAACACCTCAAGATAGCACATAAATAGAGAAGTTTTCAATCAAAGGAAAGTATACCTTAAAACATACATAACAGGAAAATAGTCAAATATTACTTCTAATTAGGGTTGTTTGGAAAGCCACCCAGGTAATTGGTGTTGGAAATTAGCCTTTGACGGGAGTTGCGACCGACCAACTTTAACGGCTTAAACACTAGTGTTACGTATGTTGGAGAATCCGGTTCTTCACACATGCATGATGTACTAAGTACGTAGATAACCGTAGGGCCAAGAATCGTCAAATTTCATTGAGAAATGAAAGAGATATTGGTTCACGAAGTGAGGTGTTTGAAGCATGGAAAGTGTGGTGTTGTGTTCAATTCTCCCTCATCGGTAGAGGAAGAAAGAATTGTTGTGTATATAAGACTCGAAATTGGTTTGGGGTTTGGGACCCCAAGGGGTATCCCATGTGTTTAAAGGAGGGAAGACCTAGATGTGCTTCGGTTCGAGGAAAGACCACTGTGCGCCGCGCCGCGCCGCCCGGTCGGGTCACGGGTCACGGTCACGCAGTCACGGAGTCACGGGTCACGCAGGCGGTGGGCGGTGAAGCGATGAACCGAGCCAGGACGAGGCGGCGGGTGGGGCCGTGGGCCTTACGATATTATCTTTTGGGCGAAAAACTTTGCGAAATACGGTTTGATCCCGAAGTTTGAAAATCTGATTTGGACCAGAATTCTTTCAGATGTACAGTTTGGTCCCCTTGAAGTTTCAAGATGTACAGTTTGGTCCCTGAAGTTTTCCGAAAGACAGAATTTTCGACGGTCAGAACTTGGCTGAATTACTCCTCCTATAATGGCCAAATCCGTTGGTCTTTTCACCATTTATTTTGGTGACTTTACTACCTCCATAATGGCCATTATTTGGCCAATAATGGTTGTTATGGAGGCAGTTAAACAGTCCTCCCTCACCTATATAAACACCCTCTGCACCATTGTTGAGGAGCACAGAAAATATACTTGATATATACACGAAAATACACAAGCAAAACAGTTTTCTTCCTACATCTTCCTTGCATCATTTCTTGCTCAATATTCTTCAAGGTAGCTCTTGAGTTTCCTTTGCTCAAGTGTTCCATTCTTTGTTTATCTTGGGAGACGAATTGTCCAAAGACGTATAAAGGATACATACGGGGCAATATTGTCTTAAGGACAGTGCCACACTCGACTCGAGAAGCAAACAAAGCGATTTTTAGTTTTGGTTTCTAGTTCATCTTTGTAATTTTCAGATTTCTAGTTGAATTGTAATTTCAATTCTTACTTT
Source organism: Anisodus acutangulus (assembly GCA_029783415.1). Classification (NCBI taxonomy): domain Eukaryota; kingdom Viridiplantae; phylum Streptophyta; class Magnoliopsida; order Solanales; family Solanaceae; genus Anisodus; species Anisodus acutangulus. Next base: position 39,925,858 of record CM056508.1, read on the forward strand.
AGCAGTTACTTGTAATTCCCGTTTACTGCAACATTTGTAATATCCCAACAACTTAAGACAATAGTTTGCTTACGGTAACTGCAATAACATGGCTGGAAATATGACCGATGTTCTTTGCTATCGTTCTTTGCCTCTCGAGGCAACGTTGTCGCTTTCCCCATCGCCGCCATCGCCAAGGCGAACCCCGCCGCTTTCACTCATCGCTGCCGCTACTCTTGTTCAAGGCGTGAACACCGCCGCTTTCCCGACCGTTGGAGCTCCTTCTTCTTCACACCACTATGATCGCCTGAAAAGTTCATGGGATCGAAATTTAAAAGATGGCGACAAAGATGCTTTGTTCTACTATGATTATGGGCATGGCCCGGTTCCTTACGGAAGATCCTCCACATTTGGAGATGAAATGGACTCTTACTTTCTTTGAAGCGGGTGAAGGGGCCTTGGTATCCATGTCGTTAATCGGCATGAAGATGGTTCGTGATGCGTGGAATCATAGCGATTTCATGTGCAAGAACTATATCTTGAATCGCTTGGCGGACCCTCTCTACACGGTATATTCTACCGTTGGCACCGCCAAAGAGTGTGGGAAAAAGCGCAAAGAAGTACAACGCACAAGACGCGGGTACTAAGAAGTTCATCGTTGGAAAATTTCTAAAATTCCAAATGGTGGACAGACAAAGCGATGATGTCCCAAGTCCAGGAATTCCAAATGATTTTACATCACCTGGATTTGGAAGGACTAAAGCCAAACGAGCAGTTTTTGGTTGTATCGCTGATTGAAAAGTTATCTCCTTCATGGAATGAGTTTATGAGTTACTTGAAACTCAAGACAAAGGAGATGACCTTTGAAGAGCTTGTTATCAAACTGCAAATCCAGGAAGATAATAAGAAGACCTTGCCAAAGGGTAGACAACATGCTGAGGCAAAAGCGAATCTGGCTAAGGCCAAAGGGAACTCAAGCAAGAAGCGGAAGTTCCATAAAGACGGCAAAGCCCCTGCAACAGAGATGTTCAGAGGTAATTGTCATCACTGTGGGAAACCTGGTCATAGGATCAAGGAATGCCGCAAGCTCAAGGCGAGCAACGGCCAGTAAAGCCAAGTCAAAGGCAAGGCTCAAGCAAACGTCGTCAAGGACACGCTCCTGGATGACATGATCGAGGAATTCGCTGCAGTGGTGCTAGAAGCCAACTTGGTGGAAAATCCGATGCAGTGGTGGGTGGACACAGGTGCTACTAGGCACATCTGTTCCAACAAAGATGCCTTCTCCACGTACACGATCGGCCGACAAGAAGCTGTTCATGGGCAACAACGCTTCTTCCGACGTGATGGGGGTTGGAAAGGTGGTCCTGAAGATGACTTCCGGCAAGGAACTTACTCTGAAGGAAGTGATGCACGTCCCAGAGATTAGAAGAAATTTAATTTCTGGACCTTTATTGGTTAATGCTGGTTTTAGGCTAGTATTTGAATCCAATAAGTTTGTACTCACTAAAATGGCACATTTGTAGGGAGGGGCTTCGTCTGTGAAGGTCTCTTCAAAGTGAATGCCATGTCTGTATTGCGTCAAGGAAATAAAGTTGAACCTTCTTCTTATTTGCTTGAGTCTTCTAATTTATGGCATCATAGATTAGGACACGTAAACTACAAGTCTATTCAAAGGCTGGTAAAGATGGAGTTGTTGCCTTCTATCGACGTAAACCCTCAACATAAATGTGAGGTGTGCGTAGAGGCAAAACTTACTAAGCTTCCTTTTCGATCCGTCGAAAGGAATACCGCTCCTCTAGAACTTATTCACACAGATATATGTGATTTGAAGTTTGCACAAACTAGAGGGGGAACAAGTACTTTGTGACATTTATAGATGATAGCACAAGGTATTGTTACCTTTACTTGTTGAAAAGTAAGGATGAAGCCTTTGAAGCGCTTCGGCGTTACAAAGCGTAAGTTGAGAATCAACTTAGCCTCTGAATTAAATCCATTCGTAGCGATAGAGGGGAGAATATGTAGCGCCTTTTGAGGAATCGTGCCCCGAAGGCATTATTCATCAAGCAGCGGCTCCATACTCACCTCAATCAAGCGGTGTGGCGGAACGTAAGAACCGCACATTAAAGGAAATGATGAATGCCTTGCTTATCAATTAGGTCTTCCCAAAACATGTGGGGAGAAGCCGTCCTTACCGCTAATATGATTCTTAACAGAGTCCCACATAAGGGTAAGGACAAAACTCCATATGAATCATGGAAGGGAAAGTAACCCACCTACAAATACTTTAAGGTGTGGGGTTGTCTGGCAAAGGTTGAAGTAGCCAAGCCAAAGCAGGTCAAGATTGGGCCTAAGGCGTAGATTGCATATTCATCGGATATGCAAATAACGATAGTGCTTATCGCTTCTTAGTGCATAAGTCGATATTCCGGATATCCACCAGGGTACAATAATGGAATCAAGGAATGCTCTATTCTTTGAAAGTACCTTTCCTAGAAAGGAGAAAGACATAACCTCTCTCAAACGGTTATGCACAAAGCTCTCAAGAACCGGAGTCCTTGATCGCCGGGATCTGAATGGTTGAGATCTAGCGAATCTCGAGGTGGTGAACATCAGGAATCTAGTGTTCAGATTCTCGAACTTGGAGACTCCAGAGATGGATCTAAGGCGAAGTAAAGGGCAGGAAGGATAAATCCTTCGGTCCCGACTTTGTAGCTTATATGGTTAATGATGAACCAAGGACAATTGCTAAGGCGTTGTCAACTCCGAAGCACCGCTACGGAAAGAAGCTATTGAGAGTGAAATAAGCTCCATTCTGCATAACCATACTTGGGAGTTGGTTGATCTTCCTCAGGAAATAAACCGTTGGGGTGTAAGTGGATACTCAGCGAAAATACAAAGCGGATGGGTCTATAGACAAGTACAAAGCCAGGTTGGTAGTCAAGGGCTATCGGCAAGCGTAAGGCTTTGACTACTTTGACACATACTCTCCGGTATCCGGATGACATCCATCTGGGTATTCATTGCGATCGCTGACTTTGCGTGACCTTGAGATACACGGATGAATGTTAAGGCGACCTTCCTAAACGGCGATTTGGAAGAAGAAATTTATATGGACCAACCCGAAGTGCGTGGTTCAAGGGCAAGAGAAGAAAGTCCGTCGACTTATCAAATCTGCATGCGGTGAAACAAGCCCCGAAGCAATGACACGAAAAATTTGATAGTACTCTACTATCGAAGGGGTTCGCCATTAATGAGTGATAAATGTGTTTACACGAAAGGTAACTCTGACTCGTTTGTTATGATATGCATGTATGTAGACGACATGTTAATCACAGGAAGCAGTCCTAGGGTAATCCTAGAGACTAAGAACATGTTGAAACAATGCTTCGACATGAAGGATATGGGTATCGCAGATGTCATCTTAGGGATTAAAATCTCTAAGACGTCTGACGGGCTGGTTTTATCTCAGTCTCATTACATCGAGGATGTTTTGAGAAAGTTTGAGATGTTAGACAGTTCACCAATAAAGTCACCAATGGATACAAATCAAAAGCTTGATAAAAATCTTGGTGCACCTGTATACCAAGAGCGATATGTACAGGTGATCGGTAGTTTGATGTATATAACAAACTGCACCCGACCTGATATTGCTTACGCAGTCAATAAGTTGGCTAGGTTCACCCGTAATCCGAGTGATAACCACTGGAAGGCGTTGAATCGGGTATTACAACCTGAAATACACGTTAAATTACGGGTTACACTATTCGAGATATCCAGCTGTACTAGAAGGGTACAGTGATGCAAACTGGATATCTGATATAGAGAACACCAAGTCCACCAGTGGGTATGTATTTACAATTGGTGGTGGGGCTGTGTCTAGGAAATCCTCTAAGCAAATTTGCATCGCCCGATCCACAATGGAATCAGAGTTTATCGCTTTAGACAAAGCAGGAGAAGAAGCTGAGTGGCTTCATGACTTCTTAGAGGATGTTCCGTGTTGGAACAAACCCGTACCTTCGGTAATGATCCACTGCGACGGTCGATCGGCTCTAGGAAGAACGCGAATGCTATGTACAACGGCAAGTCTCGTCATATTCGACGGAGGCATAAGGCCGTTAGAGCAGCGATCACCACGGGTATAATATCCATTGATTACATCAAGTCTAAGGATAATATAGCGAGACCACTTTGACAAAGCGGCTTACCCAAAGATCGGATGGCTTGCCTGTTTGGGGAATGGGCTTAAAACCCAAAATATAAGGACTAATACGCCGGTAACCCAACCTTACTAACTGGAGATCCCGGTAATTTGGTTCAATGGGAAAACTAAGTTGTAAAGGTTCAGTTGATCGCCGGTGGAAGTATGAGCACTTCGGATAGTGATTTACGAAAAGAAACACCAAATCCACACTGCTCCCGCGATAGACTTTAAGTGCTATCTGCGGTATGGGTAAAGGTTAAGTTTTCAAAACCTGTAATGATCCTCAACAATTGAGGTTAGGTTCTCGGGAAACTTTTAATGGTTCCTAACACTTGTGAAGTGGGGTATAGCAGGATACCTTGTAGGAGACCACCTATTTAAGTGCGAGGTAGCCGCCTCAAAATGAACGCACTTAAGAATCCAAGACGTTGCCCATGGCCAAACCGGACAAAACATTACGAAGAAGAGAGTAAGGAAATTTGTTGTGTTGGTACCATTGACTTGGCTTACACTAAACACTGACGGTTCAAGACATCACGTTCAACTGCAAAGAAGTCCGATGGTATTCAACTATGGAAGGTTCAAAGTCGATGCTACCTCTCCTTATGCAACATCGGTCCATTGAAATATTCTTTGGAAATGAAAAGACACCATGTGAGTGCGCCAAAATCTCTTTCAAGAGGGGATTGTTGGAAATTAGCCTTTGACGGGAGTTGCGACCGACCAACTTTAACGGCTTAAACACTAGTGTTACGTATGTTGGAGAATCCGGTTCTTCACACATGCATGATGTACTAAGTACGTAGATAACCGTAGGGCCAAGAATCGTCAAATTTCATTGAGAAATGAAAGAGATATTGGTTCACGAAGTGAGGTGTTTGAAGCATGGAAAGTGTGGTGTTGTGTTCAATTCTCCCTCATCGGTAGAGGAAGAAAGAATTGTTGTGTATATAAGACTCGAAATTGGTTTGGGGTTTGGGACCCCAAGGGGTATCCCATGTGTTTAAAGGAGGGAAGACCTAGATGTGCTTCAGTTCGAGGAAAGACCACACGCGCGCCGCCGCCGCCGCCCGCCCGGTCCGGGTCACGGGTCACGGGCCACGGGCCACGGGTCACGGGCCACGGGTCACGGGCGGTGGGCGGTGGGCGGTGAACCCGGAACCGGACCGGGCGGCGGGTGGGGCCATGGGCCTTTTGATATTATATTTTTGGGCCAGAAAACTTTGCCGTATACGCTTTGATCCCGAAGTTTGAAATCTGATTTGGACCAGAATTCTTTCAGATGTACAGTTTGGTCCCCCTGAAGTTTCAAGATGTACAGTTTGGTCCCTGAAGTTTTCCGAAAGACAGAATTTTCGACGGTCAGAACTTGGCTGAATTACTCCTCCTATAATGGCCAAATCCGTTGGTTTTTCCACCATTTATTTTGGTGACTTTACTACCTCCATAATGGCCATTATTTGGCCAATAATGGCTGCATGGAAGCGCTTAAACGACCCTCCCTCACCTATATAAACACCCCTACACCATTGTTGAGGAGCACGTAAAATATACTTGATATATACACGAAAATACACAAGCAAAGCAGCTTTTCTTCCTACATCTTCCTTGCATCATTTCTTGCTCAATATTCTTCAAGGTAGCTCTTGAGTTTCCTTTGCTCAAGTGTTCCATTGTTGTTTTATCTTGGGAGACGAATTGTCCAAAGACGTATAAAGGATACATACGGGCAATATTGTCTTAAGGATGAGAGTGCCACACTCGACTCAGCAAGCAAACAAAGCAGTTTTTCAGTTTTTCAGTTTCTAGTTCATCTTTGTAATTTTCAGATTTCTAGTTGAATTGTAATTTCAATTCTTACTTTAGCAGTTACTTGTAATTCCCGTTTACTGCAACCTTTGTAATATCCCAACAATTGGAATTGGGTGTAATTACACAGTTTGACAAAGTAATTACACAGTTAGGTTGGAATTAGGTGTAATTGAGAGGGTGTAATTACACTCCAATTCTCAAGGGAGGGGAGGGTGGGTGGGTTGAGAATTGAGTGTAATTGCACCTGTAATTGCTGAGTTACTTTTTAGTTTTCCTTTTTTGTTTTATTTTATTTATTTTCTTTTTTAATATTTTAATTTCTTTTTAATATTTACTTTTTAATTCTTTTTATTTTTTAAAATATATTTTTTATTTTATATTATTTATTTTTCATTTCCTTTCTACTCATTCCCAACCTTTACTTCTCGTGGCTCCACGTAATTGCTCGTATTTTTTTTATTTTTTTATTTTATTCATTTAGCATAACCGTGTTATTATTCTGATTTTTAAAACTACACCTCTTAATATTAGAAATAATGAGTCATTAACAAACTTGCATATAATGAGTGACGTTATTAAAGTAGAATTTCGTTGTGATTGAGTTTATAGACTTATATTTTTCCTTTCTTTTGAATTATTTATTTAAGTTACGTTTGGAATTTGACATAAGAGTATTATATTAAACTTTTTCTTTTGGATTTTGAATTTAGGTTATATTTTCGATTTTAATTTATTTGCTTTAGCACTATTGACTTGTTATTTCACATTTCATGTTGTTTATTTTTCACTTACAATTGATAGATTTTTTTTTGTCAAACATTTGAATAATGTTATGGAATTATATTTATAAATATTATTTTTTAGTCAAACAGCCAATCCATGATGTTCTCACAAAAAAGTCTGCTTTTAATTTTAACAATTAATTAAAATTAAAATTAAAATATTATTAATTTGAAATATATATATCAAATATTTTTTACAATATTAGTTACAAATATATGATTATTAATTAATATATTTTCAAGAAACAATGTGTTATTAAATAACTAATTTAATATCATTTATAAAAGCACATATTTTTAAAATATTAATTTTATTTTTTTAATTTTTAATTTTATTTTTAAATTAAACTAAATGTGTAATTACACTTGTGCAACCAAACAATACGCTTGTAATTACACTGTAATTACATTATGACAAATAAACAGGTCGTTGCAATTACAATATTGTGTAATTACTAGGTTGTGTAATTACTAGCCTTGTAATTACACCAATTCCAATTACCAAGTGGCTTTCCAAACAGACCCTTAGTATTTTCTTAAAGGGGCATGTAAAAGACAAACACGACAAATAATTTGAGACGGAGGGAGTAATAATTCAGAACCCAACAACAACATACCCAGTGTAGTTCCACACGGTAGGGTTTGGGGAGGATAGAGTGTATGCAGACCTTACTCTACCTTGAGAGGTAGAGAGTGTTTCCGAAAGACCCCAGCTCAAGAGAAAACATGACAAAAAGGGTCGGATAACGGTTGAAAGTAAAGTAAAAAAATCATGACAAAATACTATAGATAATAATTCAGAACACATAAACTAAAAATTCTAGCTCCGCATATGATACTCAGCTATACTAAGCCAAAATTAGCAATCTCAAACAGGATTCTAAAGATTACTAAATTTTCAGAACCTTACCTGGGAAAATTCAACAATCTCAAATGGGGTTGTTCAACTTCCAAGAATCTCAACTGGGTCCTCAATATCTGCACCAATAACCCAAATTCAAACATCAAAATCAAGAAACAAAACCAATTTTTTTAAAAAAAAATTCCCAATAAAAATGAAAACTTTTTTTTACCTTTGTTGTAGCTGAACTCTTATGGAGATCCACAGAGGAAGATGAATTATAGATGGATGATGATTGAATGAGAGGTCGAGCCATTACGAATATAATGAATTGATAACAAAAGGGGCTTTCTTGATTCCACTATTTAGTAGGCGTGTATATATATTCTTTATAGACTACTGACATAAACCTTTAAAAGTTGGTTTGTACAATGTGAACTAGATCATAAGTGTCAGTCCAACAAGTGTTCGTCTCCAAGAAAGACGGAGAAACCAAAGTAGTAAATCTTTGAATTGACCGAAAGGGGGTTCTACTTAAAGGTATGACGATTGGAGCGTAGTGTACAATTGATATATGCAGATGTATTTTGTGCAAAACTATTGAGAATTAACGATTTTCTTGTTAAAATGGCTCTTTGGTCCAATCAAAGGACAATTTAGGTAGTGACGTAGTGTCTAGAGTGTTGTAAAGCTAAGGCTATAAGCTCATCTTGTGCTCTTTCGTATAGTCCAATGGGCCACTACAGATTTATAGTTGGGCTACGTTGGAAACTCCACTTTAATACGTAAAGGGTCATTTGCACTTTTTTCTTATTTTATTGCTGGTATTTAATTTTTGTCACTCAAATGGATGGACATAAATTTTTTAAGAAACCCGACATAACTTGTGCCGAATTATTTAAAAAACTTATACCAATAGGGATAAATTCCATGGGAAAAAAAATTAAAGACCGACCCATTTGAAGGGACAACCGTGCAATCAAATGATGCGTAAATATTGGATGATTTGCAAATAGGAGTTTTTGGTTCCACCGCTTAAATTTTGACCTCATTAAGTAAAGTCTAACGAGAATGATCTCCACACTAGAAATTGGAACAATGCTCTTGTCTGTTGCTTGGATGACTTATGGTGATTCGTCAGATTTCTAAGTTATTTTTTTATTTATATTGGCTAGGAGTTTGTCTTAATAACAAGTTACGGTGATTCGTTACGATTTCTCGTCAAATCCTGATAGATCGCAATAAATTTTTCAACATTTGTGGCTGAAAATCTTGCGATTTGTTAATCACCATAACATGTTGTGTAGAAATTCACCAGCACATTTTTTCTTTAAAATTGATCCAAATCAACTTCAAATAACTTTAAATTTAATATACAGCGTTCTAATAGTAATACCAATAATTTTTAATAGTTAGATTCAATCTAAACCTTCAAAAACTAATAGATCAACTTTGTTTTCTTTAAAAGTTTTTTTAAGCTAAAACAAAATTCAATAATAGTGTTTTCAATTTTCTCTAACCAAACCAATTCAAATTTTCATGATAGACGGCAATAAGCTCAACGAAACATTACCCACTCAACTCCAACCATAAATAAGTTGTTGAAAATTTACTAAATGTGAAATTAAGTATATCCCATTAATTTATGACTCGAACAATTGGGCCCGCACGTCGAAAACGTCATTTCCACACACGTGCACACGTAGTGCCAAATATCGCAAATTGCATTAGTGAAAGAGTTATTGGTACGTATGTAATACGTTTGAGACATAGGATTATGGACGGTTATTGGCCAAATGACAAAGTATTCCACGTTGGTAAAGGAAGGAAGAAGTGTACGAAGTATAAGATGAAACGAGTCGAAAATCGCCGCGGAGCCGTGAAGGGCCGCAGCGCCACAACCGTCGGAGCCGCGGCGCAAAATGGTTGGTCAGCTACTGGAGCCGCGGCGCTTCGGAGGCAGATTGCTGCGACGGGAAGTTGGAAAAATCTGACGTTTGGGCTGGTTTTGGAGCATTGATTCTTCATTACTTGCCACATGAATTCAACCATTATTTGGCTGAATGTAACCCCTCATTCAAGTGCAATTACATGGCTATTGAAGGTCATTAGTTGGCTAGGTGATGGGTCTTCTACTTACACTATAAATTGAGGCCTTTGGCTCAATTGAACACAACACAAAATACTTTAAAAAATTCTCCAGATTTTCAGAGCTCATATTCTTCCTCTCTAGCAAAGTCAATATACTCAAAGTTCTTCAAGAGCAACACTTGAGTTTTCTTTGCTCACTTGTTAAAGTTGTTGTTGTATCTTGGGAGACTATTGCTCAACACCGTAAAAGGAGATATACGGGGCAATCTTGTCTTAAAGAAAGAGTGTCATCACTCGACACAGCGAATCACACAAGCAATCGGTTAAGTTCTTGATTTTCAGTTTATTGTAATAGTTAGTTTATCCTTTCTATTATTGTAATAGTTACTTACTTTCCGTTCCCTACAACAATTGTATCCCAACAATTTTAAGACAAGATTTTGTTGTAAGTAACTAAGTTAGAAATATGATTGGTATAAATCAAACTGCTTCTGATTCTGATGCTGCTGCTCAAGGCAATCCCTATGTCTTCCCCACTGCTCAAGGCGCTCCTAACGCCTTTGCTGCCGCTCAAGGAAATGTTGCCGCTCCTCCACCCGCTGGATCACCATGAACGCCTTGAAAAGTTCATGGGGTCAAACTTCAAAAGATGGCAACAAAAGATGCTCTTCTATCTGACTGTTATGGGAATAACACGTTTCCTAACAGAAGATCCTCCACAAGCTGGAGATGAAATGTATCCTTCGCCTTCTAAAACGGGTGAAGGGGGCCTAGGTATCCATGTCATTAATGACATGAAGATGGTTCTTGATTCATGGAGTCATAGTGATTTAATGTGTAAGAATTACCTATTGAACTGGTTGTGAGACCCTCTCTACATGGTGTATTGCACCATTGGCACTGCCAAAGAGTTGTGGGAGAAGCTACAAAAGAAGTACAACGCACAAGATGCAGGTACTAAGAAATTCATCGTTGGGAAATTTCTTAAATTTCAAATGGTGGATAGTAAGACATTGATGTCCTAAGTCCAGGAATTCCAAATGATTTTACATCACCTGGATTTGGAAGGTATGAAGCCAAACGAGCAATTTTTGGTTGCATCACTGATTGAAAAGTTACCTTATTCGTGAAATGAGTTTATGAGCTACTTAAAGCTCAAGACAAAAGAGATGACATTTGAAGAACTTATTATTAAACTCCAAATTCAGGAAGATAATAAGAAGGCCTTGCCTAGGGGTAAACAACCCGTTGAGGCAAAGGAAAATCTGGCTGAGGCCAAAGGGAACCTAAGCAAGAAGCGCAAGTTCCAGAAAGACGGCAAGACCCAAGCAGCGGAGAAGTTCAAAGGAAACTGTCACTGTGGGAAACCTTGTCATATGATCAAGGACTGCCGCAAGCTCAAGACTGAACAACAAGAGAAGGCCAAGGCTAAGGGCAAGGCTCAGGTTAACGTTGTCAAGGACCAGTTTCTGGACGACATGATTGAGGAGTTCTCAGCGGTGGTGCTAGAAGCAAACCTGGTTGAGAATCCTATGCAATGGTGGATAGACACAGGTGCTAAAAGACACATCTGTTCCAACAGAGATGCCTTCTTCACTTATACATCAGTTACAAACAAGAAGTTGTTCATAGGCAACAATGCTTCCTCTAACGTGCTGGGGGTAGGAAAGGTAGTCCTAAAGATGACTTCTGGAAAGGAGCTCACTCTGAAGGAAGTGATGTATGTTCTTGAGATTAGAAGAAATTTAATTTCAGGTCCTTTATTAGTTAACGGTTTTAGGCTAGTGTTTGAGTCCAATAAATTTGTAATCACTAAGAATGGAACGTTTGTGGGAAGAGGATTCGTTTGTGAAGGCCTCTTCAAAGTGAACACCATGTCTCAGATACGTAAAAGCAATAATAGTGAAGCATCTTCATCTTACTTGCTTGAGTCCTCTAATTTATGGCATCATAGATTAGGACATGTCAACTACATATCCATCCAAAGGTTGGTAAAGTTGGAGTTGTTGCCGTCTATCGACGTAAACCCTCAACATAAGTGTGAGGTGTGCGTAGAGGCAAAACTCACAAAGCTTCATTTTTGATCCGTCGAAAAGAATACCGCTCCTCTAGAACTTATTCACACAGATATATGTGATTTGAAGTTTGCTCAAACTAGAGGGGGGAACAAGTACTATATGACATTCATTGATGATAGCACAAGGTATTGTTACCTTTACTTGTTGAAAAGTAAGGATGAAGCCTTTGAAGCGTTCTAACGTTACAAAGCAGAAGTTGAGAATCAACTAAGCATGCGGATTAAATCCATTCGTAGCGATAGAAGAGGATAATATATAGCGCCTTTTGAGGAATATTGTGCCCAAGAAGGCATTGTTCATCAAACGACGGCTCCATACTCACCTCAATCGAACGGTGTGGCGGAACATAAGAATCGCACATTGAAGGAAATGATGAATGCTTTGCTCATCAATTTCGGTCTTCCCCAACACATGTGGGGAGAAATTGTCCTTACCGCTAATACGATTCTTAACAGAGTCCCACATAAGGGTAAGGACAAAACTCCATATGAATCATGAAAGGGAAAGAAACCCACCTATAAATATTTAAAGGTGTGGGGTTGTCTGGCAAAGGTTGAAGTACCCAAGCCAAAACAGGTCAATATTGGGCCTAAGACTGTAGATTGCATATTCATCGGATATGCAAATAACAGTAGTGTGTATCGCTTCTTAGTGCATAAGTCAGATATTCCAGATATCCACGGAGGTACAATCATAGAATCAATGAATGCTTAATTCTTTGAAGGTATCTTTCCTATAAAGGAAAAAGACATAACCTCTCGCAAACGAAGTTATGAACAAAGCTCTCAGGAACCAGGAGTCATTGACGGTCCGGATCTAGATTGTTCAGATCTAGTGGATCTCGAAGTGGCTAAATATCCAGAATCTAGTGTTCCAGATTCTCAGAACTTGGAGACTCCAGAGATGGAACTAAGGCGAAGTAAAAAGGGCTAGGAAGGATAAATCCTTCGGTCCTAACTTTGTAGCTTATATGGTTGATGATGAACCAAGGACAATTGCTGAAGCATTGTCAACTCCAAAAGCACCGCTCTGGAAAGAAGCTATTGAGAGTGAAATAGGATCCATTCTGCATAACCATACTTGGGAGTTATTGATCTTCCTCCGGGACATAAACTGTTGGGTTGTAAGTGGATACTCAAACGGAAGTATAATGCAGATGAGTCTATAGATAAGTACAAGGCCAGGTTGGTAGTCAAGGGCTATCGGCAGAAAGAAGGTCTTGACTACTTTGACACGTACTTCCGGTATCTCGGATGACGTCCATACGGGTATTCATTGCGATCGCAGCATTTCGTGACCTTGAGATACATCAAATGGATGTAAAGACAGCCTTCCTAAATAGTGATTTGGAAGAAGAAATTTATATGGACCAACCCGAGGGGTATGTGATTCAAGGGCAAGAGAAGAAAGTCTGTCGGCTTGTCAAATCTGCATGCGGGTTGAAACAAGCCCAAGCAATGACACGAAAAATTGATAGTACTCTACTATTTAAGGGTTTCACCATTAATGAGTGTGACAAATGTGTCTACATGAAAGGTAACTCGACTCATTTGTTATGATATGCTGTATGTAGACGACATGTTGATCACAGAGAGCGCCTTAGAATAATTCTAGAGACTAAGAACATGTTGAAACAATGCTTCGACATGAAGGATATGGGTATCGCAGATGTCATCTTAGGGATAAAAATCACTAAGACGTCTGACGGACTGGTCTTATCTTAGTCTCACTACATCAAGGATGTTTTGAGAAAGTTTGAGATGTATGACAGTTCGCCTACAAAGTCACCAATGGATAGAAATCAAAAGCTTGATATAAATCGTGGTGCACCCATATGCCAGGAGCAATATGCACAGGTGATTGGGCCAGTCCGATGAGAGGAGGTCACTACCTCTTTTCCTTCGGCCTCGGACTAGTCCACATCTCGTAGAATGACAAAGCCTAAGGGAGGGAGCCCACTGCTCCCTTACCCATGTCACCACCCAGGCCTTCAGGCCCATCTCTTCAGGCCCAAACCTCAACCCGTGTCGGACCAATAACCAAGCATAAAACCAAAGCAACCAACAGTCGGTTTTGGCCTAAGTTCGAACCTCCTCTCGGCCCAATAGCCTGCCCGACAGCCTAATAGCCTGCCCGGCAGCCTAAATCCCCAACCTTGGACCATCTAAACGCGTGCCATGCACCGAAGTTTTTGATCCAAGCGTCATTTTAACCTAACATCTTCAGTCCAACCATCAGCTCTTCTAAAAAATCCCAAAGCAGCCCTATCATACCCGAATTAGAAAGCTGCCATGTTAGACGAGATTGATACTCTTATTAAAAATAAGACGTGGGAGTTGGTGCCCCATCCATCTAATGTGAACATAATCAGGTCTCTGTGGGGTTTGTGTCATAAAAATAATTCTGACGGCTCCTTTGCGAGACACAAAACTCGCTTTGTTAGTGATGGCAGGTCTTAACAGGTTGGCATGGATTGCGGTGAAACATCCAGTCCGGTGGTTAAGCCAACAACTATTAGGACTGTTTTTCGCCTGACACTGTCAAAATCATGGTCCATTAATCAGTTAGATGTCCAAAACACATTTTTATATGGCCACCTACATGAGACAGTTTACATGCACCAGCCTTTGGGCTTCAATGATCCTACACATCCGGATTATGTTTGTCTGTTGAAAAAATCTTTATATGGTTTGAAACAGGGACCCAGGGCATGGTATAACAGGTTTGCAGGGTTTGTATCCACACTGGATTTCTTACAAAGCAAGTCTGATTTGTCCTTGTTCATTTATAAGAAGGGAAATGACACGGAATGCATCCTTCTATATGTAGATGACATCATTCTCACAGCATCATTTGCATCACTCCGACAATCTATTATGTCCCTCATTGCATCGGAATTTGCAATGAAGGATTTGAGTCCCTTAAATTATTTTTTGGGCATTATTGTAACTCAATATGCCGGTAGTATATTTCTCAGTCAATGGAAATATGCCGAGGAGATCATTTATAAAGCCGGTATGTCCTCCTGCAAATCGTCACATACATCGATTGATACAAAGGCAAAATTGAGTAACTCTACAGGTACTCCATACATTGATCCAACACATTATCGCAGCTTAGTAGGGGCATTGCAGTAACTTACCTTCACGAGACCTGATATCTCTTATGCAGTTCAACATGCATGTTTACATATACATGATCCGAATGAATAGCATATGTGGGCTCTCAAGTGAATTATGCGGTATGTTAAGGGTACTCTTCATTTTGGATTGCACCTGTATAAGTCCTTTATTTTGAGTCTCTTATCTTATACATATGCTAATTGGGGTGTTGCCAGGGCATATGACGTTTCACCTCTGGTTATTGTGTGTTCTTGGGAGACAATCTCATTTCATGGTCGTCGAAATGACAACCGACTATGTCTCGGTCAAGCGCTGAAGCAGAATATCGAGGGGTAGCTAATGTGGTTGCTGAATCATGTCTCCGTAATCTACTTTTAGAATTTCATTGTCCGATTGAAAAAGCAACCGTGGTTTATTGTGATAATGTGAATGTGATATACTTATCAGGTAACCCTGTCCAATATCAACGCACAAAACACATAGAAATGTATATCTTATTTGTCCGAGAAAAGGTTGCACGTGGACAAGTCCGTGTTTTCT
Organism: Anisodus acutangulus; assembly: GCA_029783415.1. Classification (NCBI taxonomy): domain Eukaryota; kingdom Viridiplantae; phylum Streptophyta; class Magnoliopsida; order Solanales; family Solanaceae; genus Anisodus; species Anisodus acutangulus. The sequence continues at coordinate 39,941,304 of CM056508.1, forward strand.
ATGTACCGTCCCGTTATCAGATTGCCGACATTTTCACCAAAGGTCTTCTGCGCGTACTGTTTGACGATTTCAGGTACAGTCTCAGCATATGAGAACCTTCCGCTAAGACTGCGGGGGACTATTAGGATAATTATGAAGTCATTCAATAATTTTCTCAATCAAATCATTCCCAATCATATCATATCCTTGTAATTAGTATCATGTAATTTAGGATGATTAGGATATAATTAGATAGATCTTCCTTAATATTAGCCTTAAAATGATATTGTACAATTATATATATATATTTCCTTCCACTCGCCTTTAATCTCAAACATACAAATTTAATTGTTAGAACAAGTGACAAATTTAGCGGTAAACAAGTGGTACCTATGATAGCAGAACCTTGTAGTACGTACACAATTTTAACTTTTCTAGCCTTATCACAACAAGTTCTCCGTTCTTTATTTCAGGACTTCATCTTCAGTAGAAAACATGCATTCGTCGGAATCAAAGATGTCCAATGAGATGAGAATTTTATTTAGATCTAAAACATGTCAGACATTTGATAATGTGCTTACCATACTATCACTTAATACGGGTATAGTGGAATTGCTCCTTCTGACATGTGAATGTACGCACATGCGAATTTAAAATTTAAATTTTATAGATTCAATCTTTTAAGATTCTTAGTTTGAACTCGTTATATTCTTAAAGTTATGAGTTCATTTCTACGATTTATTTCCATTTAAAAAAACTAACATTAATTTATACTTCGTGTTAAAAGTTATGGTTCAATTGAATCCGTATATATACAATGGTACATCAACCGTGTAATTCCCGTATTTTTATTTTTCTATTACTGTTAGTATTTTAATTTCTCGTCTTGGTAGTTACAAATATCAATTGATCATGTCCGCGACGTGACCAATATAATGCATGGCCAAAGTAGTTAATTAAATGAAGCCATGAAAGTTAATTAATGGGTTTTACCTTCGTTATAAGAGTAATATAGATAAGTAAAACAACTCCAATAATATACACGAAATGTCTGACCATATCCCTTTATATTTATGTGACGAAAGACCACAAGACAAAGGTTGGGAGCCATGAAAGCATAGTAAGCTACGCAGTAAATTTGTCATTTGCTTTTCTTTTTTCTTCTTTGCCCTTTATAGTTTTCAAACATAGACAATTAAGGTCTATAAATTTGTTCTTTTGTTTATTTTTCATTAAAGTATTCAAAAATCCTATTGTCCGTGTTTTGGTTGAACCATACTGGGTGTGGTTGGTATCATAATTGTGATACTGTAGCGCATGATTAAAAGGTCGTGATTGAGGTAGTCACTTGAATTTTCACATCTGGTATTCTTCATTTATTGAATTTAACATGATTTAGTCAAAAGGGAAAAGAAAAAGAGAAGAAAATTACTCAATAGTCCATCGGTTCCATGGTACGGTGGTACCTTTAATAACATGATTTTATATTCACAAAAACATCCTAACATATTTAAGATCACAATTTTAGATATATTATTTTAAACTTTGTATCAAGTCAAATACATTTACATAAAATGAAATAAAGGGAATAGATGTTAACGATTGCTATAGCGACTACCACAACAAAAATAGAGATGAATTGATGTTTAGCAAATTAAACTCTTTCTATTTCAATTTATGTGATATTGATTGACTAGATGTATACAGAGTTTATTGTCTAATTAAATAAATCATAAATATTTGTATAATTATAAATTATATCATTAAGAATAAAATAAAATTTTAAAACCATTCATTTTGTAATAAGCTAAAAAGAAAAATGAGCTACATAAATCACTACGGAGAAAGTGATAATCAACTACTTCATTCATTCGGTATAGGTGACACAAAATGTCGTACTTCTATATATATATTTTTTTTATCTTAGTAGGCGTTTGGTCATAGAAATAAAAAAATACATTTTTTAAACTTTTGAAGTTAGAGTTGTGTTTAGTTATAGCTTTTGTAAATAATATTTTATTGTTAGAAATATATTTTTTCAACAAGATTTTAATTGTGAAAAAAATAAAAAATAAGATTTTCGTTGTTTTTCAAATTTCAAATATAACTTTTATGACCAAACACTAATTTTTGAAAAAACTTCCGAGAAAAAAATGAATAACTTTTATGGCCAAACGAATATTTAATTACTCTCCCTTTTACCATATTAATCTTTTTTACATTTAGTAAAATAAGGGGAAAACTTAAAAGTCACTAAGCCTATCTAGATTTTCTAAAATAATAAGCATTTTAAATAATTTCTTTTTAATAACCATAACATGTAAAACATACGTATGAAATACTAAATTTGTGGCCACAGAACAATTTAAACAAGAGATGAAAAGTGTCAAATTACAGTCCTAAAGTTGCTCTGCATTAAATTCTTGCTATATTCTGTACTTAAAATTCCCCATTACTGAATTCTGTCTAGGGCTGGCAATGGATCGGAGGTGGATCAGGTGGAGCTCAATCCGCCTTCACTCGCCAATCATCCATCCACCCGACCCATCCATCACCCTATTTTTCTTTATCCACATATGATCCATCCATCATCCACGGATGAATCGGGTGCTTCACGGATGAAATTTGTTATAAGTTTAATCATTTGTTCTAGTTTAAAATCAGTGATAATGTTAGTAATTAGTGTTCTTAAATCTTTTTTTTTTAAATTCACAACAAAAATGGAGTGACCAAAACCAATATAAATACTCTTAGTTCCAACGTAGCAGTGTCTCATCTTATTAGCACCTTAAATATTTTTATTCATATTCCATTTTTATGTTAGCTCAAACAAATCATACTTTACGTTGCAAAATAAATAATAAAATTAATCAGACCTAACAATGAATAATTTTTTATATTTTCATAAATGATCACTAGCTAAGAACATTATAAAACTTTACTGTTATGGAAGTGAACTCTGAGCCAAAATTATGTTATTCTTGATTTGTCAAGTTTCATTATAATTTTTATTTAATAAAATATATACAATTTAATGATAAAAAATATTATCTAACTATTTATAAACGGGTGGATGGATGGGTCGGGTGATGTGTCGCATGGTGGGTTGGATGTATGTCCACCCGAATCCGACCCCATCCGTCACCCAATTAAAATCTGTGTTTTGTCAGATTTTTGTCCATATATTCGAATCGGGTGGATCGGATATCCATCGGGTCAGGGTGAAATTGTCAGCCCTAATTCTGTCAAGGTTCATCTATCTTGTCTAACTCCCACTGGAGTACGTACTAGTACAGTAGTAACCAACAACAAGTGTTGTGATGAATGATAAATATTTTTTTATTTTTAACCAGAGGTCTTAGAGTTCGAGTTCCTCTAAATATGAAATTGTCTTTGTTAAGGAGCGTTTTATCTCTCAATGTGAAATTTTCAAACGCAAATTCGAATATAATCGAGCCTCAATGCGAATATCGATATCGGGTGAAAAACCCAAAACAAAGTACTTCCTCCGTTCACTTGTACTTGTCATGTTTCGCCTCTCGAGAGTCAATTTAACTAATCTACGATGCTGAATTGAATTAAATTAATTTAATATTTTAAAATTAAAATTTAGATGTTTGAAGACTATACAAAAGATACTATAAATTGTAAATTTTTCATATTAATATGATAAAAAAATATATCTTAATATATTGGTCAAAATTCATAAACCATGATCGATCGAACGGTGGAAATTCATTCCCACAGCCTCCTAATTTTCCCGCAAAAATTTGCCGACCCAAACACATGTGTAAGGAGCCGCCGATTTTGAAATGTTAAAAGTACGCGGTCTTACGTGGGGCCACGTTTCAAGCACACACAGCTCAAACGTTTAGTCGGTGCCACCCCATACTTAACTGTCAATTCTTTCTTCTTCATTTTTTTATTAAAAAAAGTTGGAAAAATACAGTATCATAAATATTTTAGCTATAATTATAAGTTTTAAATATTTGTCAGTATAGAATTTATGAATTTTAATACTCTATTCTCGTGATTGATGTGACACACAACTATTTGATGGTCCGTAATGTTTGAATAATTTCATTTCTATATAAATTTCATGATTCTCAATTATTTGAATTTCCCTCTCATAAAATTCACTAAATTACCCAAATGTTAAATTTCTTACAAATGTTTTTCCTTACTGTCATTAATATAATTAATGATTCCTACATTATAAATAAATTCTAATTTTGATTCTTATAATATGTGATGTAATATATTTAATTTTTAATTAATTAAAATGTGTATTTTTGAGCTCTTTAGGTACAAAATATGTTAGATAATTTCTAAAGGTATATTATCCCTAAAGTATGAAATAACAATATAAATATAGCATAAACATAAGTGATTAATATAATACAAAAAACTTCATAGAGTCTTTCTGTCCAGGTGCAGACAGCTCGCATCTTCACAGACATGTCTATTTCACTGAGTCTCTTTTCGAGACAGTGCCCATGAAACGATTAATACTTAGAAAATTTGTGAGTATTCACCAGCAAAGATATCAAAACTGTACATTTCAAATTATTAAAGATTAAATATATTTAGTCAAATGTTAGAAGAATAAAAATCAAAATTTACAAATAACTGAGAGACTTGAAAATGCTATTAACCCCAGTAGATAAGTTAAATTGATATTTTAAACTCTATATCTCGTCAAATATTTTTATATAAAAATAAAAAATATTGGATTACTTTTAATTTATATTAGGACATATTATTATTCTTTTATATTTAAGAAATCAAAAGCTTTAAATGAAATTGGCTAACAACTAGCCTGGTATTTTAAATTCTCTCATTCTTTTGCAATAACACTACAAATTCCTTGTCTCCCTATCTTCCCACTTTTTAACTTCCACCATTTTTAGTCAACACGCGCCTATATTCTCTGTTTTTTCTCCGCCATATAACAAACACCATATTCTCAATAGAATTAAGGTGTTGGGCAAAATTAGAATAAACAATTTTGCTTATTGGAATTATGAGCATGGAGGAAGAATTATGTACAACACCAAAAAATCAAGAATGTCGAATACAAGCACCGGTAGAGTGTCCACCGGCTCCAAGGAAGAAGAAGAATGAGAACAGAGCAGCAAAGAGGTACCAACAGCAACAGCAACAGCCCAAGAATGGCTACTTTCACCCTCCTGATCTTGACTCCTTTTTTGCGGTCGCTACTGGTGTCGGAGCTAGAGTTGTAGTTATGAGTTCGGCAATTCAATAAGTTTGGCTGAAAATTCAGAAATTCAAAACTCTGCCAACTGTCTTTTTTAGAATCCATAATCCAATAAGCTGTCTTTTCTATAATTTTAGAACCCGTAAATTCAAAATTCTAAATCCGCTTATTATTAGTTGGAAGGCCACTTAATCCTATTTTCCTTAATTAGTTAACAGTTATTTTGCCTCTTTTTTGTAATTATTTCATATCTGGAATCTTATACAGTAGTTGTTTAGTGTAGGATGTCAAGAATTGTCTTAGCTTAAGTTTGTTTTCAGTTTGTTGTTCTTTTACCTTTGAGTGGATATGCTAAGTTACAGAGTGAAAAGTTTGGACATGATAATTCATGAAATTCTATATTGTGAATGGTTGCTTCTATTTGGAAATGTTGAGGACTTGAAATAATTAGAAATTCTAAGTTGGTGTAATATGGCCTTTAGATTACTAAAAAAATAAGTACACTCAATTTATATGATATTTTTCTTTTTAATCAATTAATTTTTTATTAAATATTTTTTATTTAATAATAATTTATTATAATCACACAAATATTTTTAATTTATTTTAGACCACAAATTTAAGACGGAGGTCGGAGGGAGTATGTACTTATGATTATATCAAGAGCTAAATTAGCTTGTGCTTTTACTTGTAATTTTTTCCTTTTCTCTGCATATGTAAGTGCTTCATTTGAATATGAAGAACAACCGCTTCCAAATCTGTTTTGTGGTGTATTTAGCTCCATTTTTTTCTTCTTGTGTAGAGACGACAAAAGAAAAAGTACATAAAAATGAATTGCGAGTCTCACTACTTGTATATTTATGCATGTTTCTTTCACAATGTAATAAGGTTAGTTATAAAATGGTGCCTTTCTTTTTGAATTAAGCTTTATGTAAACTGGCAGGTGTAAAAGAATTTTTGTACAATCAGTTTATCTAAAAGATAAATACGGTAATAAATGAAACTAGTTGTTTAAAGATTTTAACCCTTCTTTTTTCCCTAATAAACGGGTGGTTTTAATTTGCACTTGCATAAACTTTCCAAAGTTCCGGAGCAGTAATTTATTGGAAATGTAATATAACCAGTCAACCACAAGCAGTTTTATATGCCACTTTCGCCACACCGGAAGGCCTTATTTATAAAAGTAGGGAAAATGACACAGATCCGCCCAAATTATTGATAACCCGATAGTCTAAGAAGTTTAAAAGATATTTTAAATTTTTTTAAAATAATTTCATTTCGTAGCTTTTTCTCAACTAAATTTCAGCATAGGTATAAAAATTATATCATTGTTCAATACAAAATGTATCATAGGTAAGGAAGTTGTATCATTGTTATCTAAAATATGTATCCCTACGGTATGTGTTTAGAAAATATATCATTCTTGTATAATTTATGTTTAATAAATGTATAATCAACATATACTTACTAATTATACACATATTATACAATTATTATACACATTATACATGTTTTGAATATTTCTTGAAGGCTTAATAAACATATATTTACTAATTATACACATATTATACATGTTTTGAGATTTTTTTAAGGCTCGATATGATTTTTTTTCGTCGCATATTTGTTTTCTTTTTGTGTCAAGCTTAGTCGCTACAATGTGTAGTTCTTGTCACTGAAAATCTTTAGCAACAACAGTATATCCAACGATCTTTAGTGGCGACTTTAGTCGCCACAATTTTTTTTAATCTCTTGTAGTGATTGGGATAGTCTAGCGCTTGACAATAGTTTAGACCGAAAGGCTAATACGTTGCATTAAGCGCAAACATGGGCCAAATAAATTTCTAATGACCAAGTAGTGTCCTTTTTCCAAAAAAAAAATATTGGATGATTTATAAGAAGGGCAAAAGTCGCCACAAAAAAAAAAATCTCTTATACTGATTGGGCTGGACTAGCGCTTGACAATAGTTTAGACCGAAAGACTAATTCGTTGCATTAAGCGCAAACATGAGCCAAACAAATTTATGATGAGCAGGTAGTGTCCTTCCCCCTAAAAAATATTGGATGATTTATAAGAAAGGCTTTTTACACATTTGATCGGTCACTAAAAATAGCCGCTAGCCAGTATATAAAATATATGTTAATTATGTATAAAAAATTATATATTTTGTATATTGCAAACTAATATAAAAAATAAAAAATACACATTTATTGGTTATTATTTTGATAGATGGATATACAATATAAACGTCCGCTATAAGAATAATCTTCAAAGTGAGTAATGTCGAACTTTTAATTCTATTTGCCCCATCGGCGAAACTTCAAGCAAGCTGAGTCAACATTTCAAAATCATCCATTTTCAAAGTTAAGAGTGTAATTGTCAAATAGGATACCATAAGGATGGTTTTGAACTTGTGTCCGCATTTAACAATTTTTGTAAAACAATAACCTCAATTTAAAATATATGCTTGACAAAATTTCTTTTTGCCCATCAGGAATAAGTTCTAATTATAATGTGCGCTTAAGTTATTTTTATCTATGACCAAGACCGTTTAGGTGTATTTACTGATTTACGTTTTAAAAAAAAAATAGATTAAGACAAAATTTAATTACAGTATATTTTTCAATAATAATTTGTCAACATATGTTTTCAGTTAAAAATGTGTAAAGTATTATTTTGTGGATTATAGAAACGACTCTTTATAAAATTGAAGAAAAAGGTTGTGAACAATTGAATGATATATGCAACTTTTGTCACTACATCACAACTTGTCAATTTAACATGATATCCATCCGTTATAACTTGTGAATAATTGACCAATACATGCAATTTTTGCCAATACATCACAAGTTATGACCAATTTAGCGCGATAGGTAAAGTAAATAGTACCGAATCTTGCCTCGTCCATCATAACTTTTAACAATTGAGCAACACATGTAATTTTTGTCAAAATTTGTTATCAATTGAGCAAGTTTACTATCTCTATCTTATTAAAATATATATTCCGAGATCCTACCTCATAGGCAATATTAATCCATGTCCACAACTTATATACAACGGGCAACAAAGTTTTCCACAGTGAATTTCCTTAAGTAGAAGTCATTTTTTGAAAAATTCATCAAGTGACCAAAATCCTAAAATTCTAGTTTCCTTATTTTTTGTTTCTTTTCTTTTGCCACAAAATTGCAACTAGTTTACCATGAAAAATGAAGAAGAAAGTATACAGCAAAGGATTATAAGAAACAAATTTGCTCATCAGCCAAATACTCTTATCCCCCAATATTCATCAGTTGTGATACCTATAGTTCCTGCTGCTCCTACTACAGCTCAGTTGATGAGATTCATGCATTGATTTCGATGATGACCGTAACTTTCTGACATTGCATTAGTTAACCTATTCTTTGTGAAGGGGAAAGTCCCGAAAGCGAAACCCTCCACCTGTACCAGAGGCCCCTTGGCCAGGTGAAATGTAAATCGAGGGATATGCGCGAGTGGTAGCCCTGCAAGGGAGAGGACCAACGGGACACGAACCCAACAACAATCCTTGCAATATTTCAGCAAAGACTGTCACCACACGGATTCGAACCCGCGACGTCGGAGTGGTTGTACCCCAATCACCTTGTCACTTATCAACTCGCATGTGCCCCTGGGGGCATTAGTTAACCTATTCTATTTGGACTTTATTGTTGGTGTTGTGGATATTTATACTTAGTTATACACTTACTATATGCATTATGTTGGAGTATATATTTTGGGGACCTTTGCTTGTAGCATATTAATTTATGCAGTTATATTTAATTAAGTGTATCTAATAATGTTCATGTAACAGTTATATTTAATTAAGTGTATCTAATAATGTTCATGTAATATGCTTGAACAGGGCATATTTGGAATATTAAATATAGAATTTTTTTTAAAAATAAATCAGTGACAAAATTTGCGACGGATATTTTCCATAGTTGTAAAATTAAATGTTGAGATGGATTTGCGGTTAAAAATTTTTTGTCACCAAAAACATGCAGAATTAGCGCTAGATATAGTAAGCAACATATTAGCGATGAAAATATTCATCGCAAATGAAATCCAATGAAGATATTTATTATAAATTTAGCGACAATCAAACGATACGACAGATTCCTTTTTTTCGTCATTGAGAGATACTATTTTTTCCCCTTATAGTTTAACGCGTAGTCCGATTGTAAGGTTGAGAGTTGAGACTAGTTTCAACTACATTTATCACTTAGGACCAAGCTTAGGTGGACAGAAATAAGACAAGGGTCAAAACGAGGTCAATGAAGAAAAGGAGAGTTTGTTTCCTGTTGGATCAGATATAAATCAGTTTCGTCAACTAAGAAGGTTCTCTTTTAAGGTTACACCTCACTCATGAACGATATGTTCCATCCTTTTCATATATCCCACCCAAGATAAACATTAAAGTTATGTTGCCAATGGGATAAAAACTCCCTTCTTGTATTAGAAGCGAATCCAAAATTTTATACAACTAGTAAAGTATTGAAGATATAATTAAATAGAATTTCTCTATAATAATTTAAATTTTATATAAGATGATCACGTACTTTAACATGTCAAATAGCATTGTACCTAAACTATCCAGGGGCGAATCTAATGCAATAGTTATGGATTCACATGAACCGAATAACTTTTTCCTAGTCCACGTATTTGTATTAAAATTCATCAAATGTAAAAGAATATTTAGTTTCGAACCCAATTCTTTGGTACGACTATTATCATATGTTAAATTTGAGATCACCGAATGAACCCATAAATTTAAAATCTCGGATCCCCTATGAATTTATCTAATAGTAGATTTACCTTAAATCTAATGACACTTGGTAGAAAGTTAGTAGCCTTATTTTGCAAGTTACTAATTAGTTCTATTGATTATATAATTACTTCTAAATTACCTTTAAAGTCATGACTTATAGTGTAAAGTACGTTTACACCATGGCAATACATTGAAGTTAAAACCTTTCGACCATGGCAATATATCGAAGTTAAAACCTTTCGTAATAGCAAATACCAGATAACCAATTGGATGCTTTTTTCTACCGAGTTAACAATACGTTGTTCTCTTTAGTAAAACAAAATTATCGTTTAATAGCTATTTTGCAAGAATAAGTTACTCAAGTATAGCACTTTTCGGACACGTATGGCAATTCCGTTTGTTCTGCTTCTGGACAATGTCAACTATGTAATTCTTCTGAAGACATCGATCCTAGATAGACTACCATCACATAGTATCTTGCCTCCTCCCAAATGATTGGCGTGGAAGTCATATTTGTTAGCGTTTGTTATGGATTTTCTATTTTATTTGAATTTTAATATTTTACTTCAAAAATATTTTTTTGGCTGAAAAAGTTTTCGTTGTCTAAAAGGATTTTACCATATTATACTTTACTTAGAGGAGAAATTTTGGACTTTTATAAATAGGACATCCTTTCTTCTCATAAACAACACAATAACATCCACAATGTAGTCGTTTAGAGGGTTTTGTTTGGGGAGATTTATTCTCTCAATAGATTATATGCTTTTTATATTAATTTTCTCAATATGTAGGTCACTTGACCAAACCATATTAATATTATGCTTCTTTTAGTATAGTTTATGCATCGTCTAATTTATCGTCGCTCAATGTTTGCAATTATAAACTTTCGAATGAAACCCTGATTTTTTTCGATCCCAAACAAGATTGACGCCAACTCAAAGTATTTTCTTGTGTGTGTGATTAGGATAAAAAAGAGAGAGTGTCCAGTGTAGGGGCGGAGCCGAGCCAGTCTTAAATCTACGAATTCGACATAATTCAGTAGTTTAGGCGCAACCCCTGTATTTGTATTAATGAATTTATCAATATGTATAGATAATCTATCTAAAATTCAGTTAACAACAAGGATTGTGATTATGAATCTATGAGCTAAAAATCTTGACTCCGCCTCTTATCCCGAGCATATCTTTGCTCCCAAAAATACAAACCAACTCCTTCTCCCCTTTCCTCTCTCCTAGATGCCACCCACGGGAAACAAACAAAAGTAATCAGGCCAAAATTTGTGAATTTTTAAGTAGTTTGGGTTTGGGATCTAAAAATGGAACTATGGAATGTGAAGGGATTGATTAAAAGAATTGCCTATTGATAGGCAGTAAGGGCATGACTGAAATTAAAGTAAACTTTGCAATCTACTTATTAATGTGGTGAAGAAAAACAATGGAAAATTGGTCCAATAGAACCACACCCAATTGGATTAAGGTCAAAAATTACAAATCAAGTAAAAAAGTAGGCCAAAAATATGGTAAAACGGGTCATTTTGCAACTAGCTTAAGTTCTCTAGTTTTATAGAACAAAATTTTCTTGCCAAAAATGGTGAGATGAACAGTCACTGTTCCACTTATTTTGAGTCACCTGAAAAAAAGAAAATAAATTATGGAACTTCTGTTTTTGGTTGATAGGAAGTTTCTTTTAATTAGAACTGGCTTCCAGAAACTATAATCAATGATTAAGAAGTTACTTAAAATTGTAGCTGTCTGAATTATAGTCTTGCCTTTGGAGCAACTACATTGTAGTCTCCTTTCCCTATCATGATAATCGAAGTTAAGTATTGATCGACCTTTAAACATTTGTTTACTTTAATTCAGAATTAAACCTAAAATCCATCAAATTTCGGCTCTTTAAGAGGTTTAATTTGTTAAACAATACCAGTCTCCTCCATTTCAGTTTAACGCTAATGTCATTAAGGAGAAGTTAGACGTGTTGCATTAATTTGGAAAAGAGTAGTATGTATTGTCATTATAAAATCTTTACATAATCAGGTTACCTTTTTTATGTGTAAATAATATATTGCATAAAATATTTGCACTAAGCCATGCAACACGCGTAATTACAAGTTATGCAAATTAGCTATTGCGACTAAAATATCATCGGATTTCTGTAATGAAGTTAGGCATGGTCCAAATATACAAAAAATTGACAAGAACATGTTCCATAATTGACTTGTAACCCTTCCATGCCCAAAAAAAAGGTAATTGAAGATAATTTTATTTTTTCTAAAAACATGCCGTTCGGTGCACTAAACTTCCGTTAGATAATTTTATTTTTGAAAATGTAGAACATAACTTGTAATAACAAGTAAAATTACAATGATGATTGCTCTAGACTAACGTTCTATTACTCAAAAAAACATAGATGGTTGGTGGAAACTACTATCAGGAATATAAAAATTGATGCATTATGCTCGTAACATCATAGTCGAATGTAGTGGGGTGTTGCGGAACAGTAGGTCCAGCAGGCAGTGGGTCCACTGGTGGAGTTTTGGTGCGGGACATGTCCGATAAATGGTGGATAAAATGCGGGAAGACCTTGTCATCTAAAAAGTTATACGAACCAGGCACGTGACTACTCACTTTGGCAAACGAAAATTGGGTTTCATAAAAAATAACATGACGACTAATGATGATTTTATTAGAAGATAAATTAAAATATTTGTAACCACGATGATTGGAAGGATAACTCAAAAACACACAAGGGGTAGAACGGGCTTGAAGTTTGTTAATTGTAGATGACGAAAATAGCGGATAACATAAACACCCAAAAACCCTAAGATGTGAATACGAAGGGGGTTTATTATATAGACAATGAAGGGTGGATGAATATGCCAACCCTTTGGTAGGAAGTATGTTAAGAAGATACGTAGTCATTTGTAGAGCATAATTCCAAAAGGAAAGGGGATGAATATGCAAACCCTTTGGTAGGAAGTTATTAATGGTACGGATTTTTCATTCGTCTTTGTCATTTTGATAGGACGTATGAGGACAAGAGAAACGAAAAACATTGCCATTATTTTCACAAAATTTTTGAAAAATCCCATTATCATGTTCTTTGCAATTATCATATTGAATATTTTTGATTCGCGGTCGAATTGAGTCCGGATGAGTGCTCTAAATTTTAAGAATGTGGAAAAAACTTGTGATTTTTTCGCTAACGGAAAGGTCCATAAAAAATTACAATAGTCATCCAAAAATCGAGCATAATAACGATGGCCCACATAACTTAAAATAGGAGATGTCCATAAATCACTATGAATAATATCAAATGTCATTAACGTACGAGAAGTAGAGGCTACACATGGCAATCTAACATGTTTTCCTAAAGGACATGATTGACAAATTGGAGTACTATGCGTACCCTTACAAAAAATACAATTATTTTTATGCAAGGAAGAAACAATGGATGACCTAGGGTGACCCAAACGTACATGCCATAAGGAAGGAGCTAGAGCTACAAAAATAGATGGAAAGGCTTGACTCGAGAGACTAGATGCGGGCGTGATAGGATAGAGATCTCCCCTACTATCACATCTCATGAGAGGTATTCCCGTCTTGAAATCCTTCACAGAAAACCCAAAAGGATCAAAGTCAACAGAAACCCAATTATCAGTGGTGAATTTACGGACATACACCAAATTTTTAATTAAGTGAGGGGCATGGAGGGAATTTTTTAAGACAAGCGGTGGATGTGGGGGAGATAACGTTTTATGACCATAACCACAAATTGGAATTGATTTGCCATTACCAAAAATTATGCCATGATTGTTGCTCAAATTGGAATAAGATGAGAGAGTACCTTGGTCGGACGTCATGTGTGAAGTGGCTCCGGTGTCCATATACTAATTCGGGTTTGGGGGATTTAATCCAAGAGTATGCATTGCGACCTCCATATCTGTCGGAGTCGGTGTAGGGCCCACTGCTTGGAATGCCTGCGGAGGCCGAGGCCCAAGCACACCGCTCGCCGCCACCGTAAAATCGCCTCGCTTGAAAGCCGACCCGAGAAATCGGGATCGCTCGTTATGGAAATCGCCCAGCTTTTCCGTAATTGTTCGACGAAAAAGGTCCACTGTTGAGCCAAGGCCCACTGGCCCAGGGCCACTGCTGAGCCCAATTGGTCTGTTCCCCACTGCTCCGAGAGCCACTGCCACCGCCACCACTGTTCCGGCCGTCACCATTATTGCCGCCACGATTCTTGTCATTATTTTTACTGTTCTGACCCTTTTTGCCGTCACCGTTGTTGCGATGGTGGCCCGAATTGTCAACAAAGCCATGAGAATTATTGGACGAAGTCATCATCGCCACAGAACTGGCGTCGGTAGCCTCCTTTTTTGCTAAGCCGGCTTCTTCTAAGGTGAGCATCGAGCGGGCTTGATAAAAAGGAGGAAGCAGATTGTTTTGACGAAGGAGAGTCCCAACGACATTATAGGCCTCAGAAAGGCCGACAACCATTTGTAGAACAAGACGATTATTAGTCACAAGTGCGCCAACGTTACGGAGTTGGTCCGCCAATTCCTTAAGCCGTTTACAATGTGCAGAAACGTTAGGGAAATATTCCATGCGGACTTGGGAGAATTCTTGCTCAAGGGTAACGACTCGAGAATGTTGGTTATCTTGGAAGATATCACTTAGTCTATTCCAAGTAGTCATAGCCATAGTGTCCTGCTCAATGATCGTCTGTAAAAGGTCCGTAGAAATAGTGAAATAAATCCGATGAAGGACGGTAGCATCAAGGGTATTCCATAATTGTGGATCCTCCGCGGGAGTAGGTGTAGCAGGAGGAATGATGTGATGGAGGACTTGATGTGAGATAGCGTGAATTTTGAACAACTCTGCCCACGTCGCATATTGGGTGTTTTCCATCTCAAGAACAATAGGGATGTGGTTCTTGATGTTGGAAACAATAAGGGCAGGATGAAACACGTTCTTAGATATAATGAAAGAACGAAAGGTGATTGGAGGGATTTAAACAAAAATTTGGGAAGAGAAGGGGAAGAATTCGGCACGGAAACCGAGGAGGGGTCCCAGATTTCAAGAAAACCGAGAGCTAGCGGAAGCTTTGGAGTAGGAGGTATTTGAGACCTAGACTTCTGATACAATGAAAGAATATAATCCCTTGATTATTTTCATTAATGAAAGAATATATATACAATTTACAATTTCTATAATAGGAAAATCCTATTCCTATTCTACTCCCAAAACCTTATTCTACTTGTACAATAATTATACAATTATGGTAAGTGTACAACTCTAATTTAATTACAACTAAACTAACCAAAACTATGCCATTAAACTGTAATATACACGGCAGGAATATACCGTGTATATCACGGGTCTTAACAGCCAAAATATACCATTCTGCGTGTGATATACACGGTATATATTCCGTGTATATCACGAGTATTTATCAAAATGATCAGTGGACACCACTCACTGTGTAAAGGAATTTATACTTTCTTCAACATGAAAGTATTTAACAAACAGTTTGTTTTTGACGTCTAACGAAGGAAGTAATGCAGGCGCGGTAGCAACAACTCCCGGTGATACTGAAACATTTCAGATCATAAGAAATCCTGATGATCTATCTAAAGTTCGCCTTAAAGCTTCCAATGGACAATTTCTACAGGTTTTTTCCCTCGTCTTTGTCCTCATATTACGTTTCCCTCTTTTGTTCTTTCAATGCATTTATGATTTCAACAGAATATTCACTACTAAACATAGGTACATGCTGAAATATAAAAGCCTGATTTTCTTCTCTTTGAATTTTTTGAAGGCAAAATCAGGATCTTCGGTGACAATAGATTATCAAGGCAGTGCTGACTGGTCGGACCAAAATCCATATGTATTTAGTATGGCCATTGTTTCGTTGTTACCTGGAGAAAAGCAATTACAGGGAGAATACCAATTAACAAATAGATTCATGTCTGAAAATGGGATTAATGCGGTTAGAATTCCTGTAGGATGGTGGATCAAATATGATCAGACATCACCAAAACCATTTGTTGGAGGTTCACTTTTAATTGGGCTGAGTAAGCTTCTTAACTTTATAACTATGTAAAGGTCTTTTGAAGGCACTAAAAATGTAAAAGGTCTAAATTTCTTAAAATCTTTCTTGCAGGAAATACAACATAAAGGTTATAATAGACCTTCATGCAGTTCCAGGATCACAAAATGGGAATGACCATAGTAAAATTGACAAATAACATGTTATCATAACTTTGTCAATTGACAAGTAAAATTTCAGGTATGCTAATAGGCTAGGCCTTGTGGCAATGGAACTGATGAATGAGCCTCAAGCACAATATGTTCCTCTAAATACACTAAAAAGGTACTACCAAGCTGGTTATGATGCAGTGAGGAAGTATAATAGTACTGCCTACGTGATCTTTTCGAATAGATTGGGCAATGGAGAAAACAGAGAGCTCCTTTCTTTGCTCGTGGCTTTTCTCGCTCAGTTATAGACGTCCATTACTACAATTCTATTCAGGAGAGTTTAAAAAATTTAACGTACAACAAAACATCGACTACATATACAACCAACGGGCATCAACACTCGGAGAAATTACTCAATCTAATGGCCCCTTAACCTTTGTTGGTGAGTCCCAAAGTTTAGTTCAAGAATTGTTAACGCCGAGACTATTAAGTTTGCAGGTTTTCTTATAATGTGTCAAATGAACTGCAGGAGAATGGGTTAACGAGTTTGCAAATGAATCAAACCAAGATTATCAGAACTTTGGCAAAGCACAGTTAGATGTGTATGGAAGAGCAAGCTTTGGATGGGCATATTGGTCATACAAGTGTCAATATGATCATTGGAGTCTAAAGTATATGATTGAGAATGGAATCATAAATCTCAAATGAAGAAAGCTCAGTCTTGCTTGGTCCTTTAGGAATATGCTAAGTAATTTCATCAATTTTTTTTGCAGATTCTTGGTTATGAACAGAGGATATTGATTGAGCAATCAATGATGTAGAATTTTACTTGAATCACATTATAAATAAAATAATCATGTCCAATATTGAATATGTACTTTTAGCTTTTACCTATGATACATCTCCTCAAAACCAGTCACCGGTGAGGATAAGATTCCTGTCAAATCATACTCAATCCCTGTTTTTTCAGTATTTATGGCCTGATTTATGTTCTGATCCTTTGTACAAGTCCATAATATCATTTGAAACATACTGTGATGGTTCAGGTTGGGATTCATGGGGCTCGGGGTGAGTTTCGACATGTTTGGAACCATTTCGCAGCAGTATTTTCTGCTTTCAGCTGGTGCACCGCGATTGCGAATGAGGACTACTTGGCATAAATATTTCGCGAACCAGCTTTGTTATTTCACCAACTTCGAACTTCCAATTCCACCTGAAAGGGAGAATTGAACTAATTGCCTAGTGGATTGCCAAAATATTTATATGCGACTAACTTTATTACAGTTTTTGTGTAATGTATTATCTTTGCACTTCATATAGTTGTGGAGTGATAGTTATCATGCAAGGCCCAACAAAGAGAGAAGCCATAACAAGGAACAAGAGTCATTAACTTGTATTAATATGCTAAAGTATTGAATTAATGTTTCTCTTTTCAATTTCACAAAACTTGTATTAGAAAGAAAACTAATGTATTACAAACCAAGTATCATCAACTGATTTCAAATAATGAAGGATGCTCTAATACAAACTAAGTGTAACATGAAAGATCAGCAATTAGGAAGATCAGCTGGTGGTGGAGGTAACTTCTGCTTGGAACCTTTTCCATCCATTACCATCCAAGCCATTTTCAATCCCCAACTTGTGTGTACTTCAAGATGACAGTGCATAAACCACACCCCTAAAAATTCAACATTTAAATTCAAAAATATTAGTATAATTGTTTATGTTCTTTATGTTGACAATGTAATTTTGTTGCACTATCAAGTTCATTGACCTACAACATGTAACTCTATATCAAGCCTCATATGGTACTAATAATTCTTGATACTGTCATTGTATATAACTTAAATCTAATGTAATACCTGGATTGTCTGCAAGGAAGCGAATGGCGACCCAACCTCCAGATGGAACACCAACAGTGTTCCTTTCAGCAGGATCAACAAGGTTGAAATTAGCAGGGTCCTTGCTAGAATTATAATTTCCAAAGCCTTGACCAACCACAAAGAAATTGAAACCATGAAGGTGAAGTGGATGGCTTTCAGCACTAATAATACTTGTGTCTTGCATAACTAATTCCACACTAGTATTATAAGGTAGCATCACAACTTTTGTGCCTGTGGTAACAAACATGTTGTTTGGTGGATTGCCTGTGTAATTGAATTTAAATGGTGGATTTACTGGAAAATCTGTGGTATAAACTCCTTTGGATTGGTTGAAATAATGAGATTGAAGTAGTGCTACATTTGGCTGAACAAAGGATATATTGTTTACTGAAGCTGCCAATTTAGTGTTATTTGGTCCTTGACATGTTTGGTTCTGAGGGCATGGATTCAATCCTAATCCTACAGTGAAGAAGAAATGTTTATCAACTTTTTTAGGAACATTGGCTGGAAATTTTGCATTGGCTAAGCTTCTGATTTTTTTGACAAAACTTGTAGCAAAAGCTGTGTCATTAAATATAGGGAGTTTTGGTTTTAACAGAGGAAATTTGTTGCTCTTCTTAGTGTTAGTAGAAGGTTGATGATATTCTAAGATTCCAGTGGTTGTGGAATTGTCAAAAGAAGCAGGGCCAGTGGCGTAAGGCCGAGCCGCTATGAGAAAGGTGGCATTCGGATGAAAATGTTTGGCTTTCAATAGGACATTTGTGGTTTGTCCTGGTGTTATAAGAATTGTGTTTGCTTTGAATTGTTTCACATAAACTGCATCAACTTCAACAACAGTAAGGCTATGATTTGCTATGCTGAAGAAAAGTTCATCATTTAGTGCAGCATTGACTAGTCTAAGTAGATATGTCTTCCCTGGTTTCACCTTCAATTTGAATGTATCTGCAACACATGAAAGTAATTAAGTTACTATTCTAACATGCACATATGTGGCTAAGTCTTAATTATTCAAAGGATGAGAGGATAACACTTTATGCTCTTTTCTTTTATTGATTTTTGCAAGAGTTTATGTTCAATGCGTTGACGGTGTAAAATATACTTATTCAATCCGATCATTTATGAGATAATTATAGGTAAGTCTCTATGATATATATTAATCGGTAACTTGCAAAAAATGATAAGCAACCTACTATAATATGTTAAATTATTATACCGTCTTTGTCAGCACATAAAATTTAAATCCTTTTTGAAATATTTACCATTAGCAGAGCAATTATAAAGAATTCCAGGAAGACCATTGATGGTATAAGCATCAGAAATATTTGGAGCTCCTCCTGTTTGAAGGGCTTGACTAATTATTTTCTCTACATCTGCCTTCCACCATTCACCTAAAATCCAAATACATTAAGTATAGTGATTGATTAAAAGTTATATATACTAATGCAATAAGTGATATAACTACTTAAAGATTTAAGTTGAATATGTACCAAAGAGAATGGGGACTTCCTTGAAGGGTTGTGGAAAAGGGTAAGCAACACCTTTCTTTGGAAGAATAACAATGGGTCCATAGAGTGTTACTCTCAGCCATGAGATGTGAGCATGCCAAAATAAAGTGCCTCTTTGACCGGTGATACTGAAATTATACACATAACTTTGCCCTGTCTGAATAGGGCATTGTGCAATATAAGCAGGTCCATCAGCCCATCCACTTCTTAGTTGTCTCACTCCATGCCTAGAGTCATGTAATACCCAAAAACAATTTAGACTAGAGAGTACTTGACAACTTAAATGATAACTATAGATATAATATATAAAGGGCATTCCGGTGCACTAACCATCGATATATCTACAAAATAAATAGACTAGTAACCCAGAAAATAAGGCAGGTTACCTATTATGACAAGTTAAAATATATTAATAGTGAAAATTCTTTACGCCATTAGTATATATAAGTTAAATCCTTTGAAAATTTCTTTTTGGTAACACATTTTGTTGAAATGTAGGAGTAGGAATAGAATTAGTAGCTTCCAATTGTAAAAGTTGTTAAACGTACCAATGAATGGTGACATTGTACTGAACATTGTTAACAACCTTAATAACAAGTCTGTCTCCTTCTCTTGCAATAATTCTAGGCCCTGGAAACTGGCCATTTACTGTCACAATGTTCTTTGTTTGACACAATCTCGTCACGTTTTGCATTTGAATCTGCGATCACATGAAACAGTCTTAAAAAACAAATCAAAATGAACAAAAGCATAGTCATGAAATATTGATAATGCACTATGAAATGTGACACGTACATTAAACTTGTAGTGCCTGGTAATCCCTGCATGTTTTGCAAGTGCTAGTGTATCAACTAAAACCAAGAAAAATACAGCCAGCAAAAAGAGATTGTAAGTCTTTAGAAAAGAATACTCCATGTGTCAAATTGTTTTGGTTTTTAATTTGTTGAGAGATGTTGGTAGAGTAATTGAAATGTGAGTTGCTTTGGATGGTAATGAAAATGGATTGAAAATAGAAGACTTATATATATTGTGAGTGTTTGGTCAATTAGGTGGTTAATAGGGGATTATTAACCTGCTTAGGGTGTTGGCCCAACAATACTTTTGAGTGATGTTCAAGTCTGATAATAATTGTCTTATTTTATTCATATTTCACATAACGGTTTGTAAATGAAATCTCCAAATCTCTGTATGTATTTTTGCTTCTTTTTTAAGAGTTTTTCATCCTCAACTTTTTATGACAGAAGATATAGTTATCTACGGATAAATACTAATTGGTACAGAGTATTTATACTAATCCAATAAATCTTGTGTTGCATGGTTAAGACTCAGAAAACAACTTATTGCAGAAATGTGAGGTAAAGCTGCGTACAATAGATTTTTGTGGTCTGGCCCTTCCCCGGACCCCGAGCATAGAGGGAGCTTAGTGCACCGAGCTGCCCTTTTATGGTTAAGACTCGATGCTTTCTGAGATATTTTATAGCACGGCTTCTCCCTTCCTTCGCAATCGGTAATTTATATAATCAGCATATCTTTAGAAAAATAAAAGAAAAAGAGCGATAGGAGACGGATTCAAAATTTGAGTTTTTAATGGTTTCTTGTTTATTTTAACCACAAATTATTAGACTTATGGAGTTCAAAATCAATTATTTATACTTATTTATTGAATTGTTAAACACATATACATAATTCAAATCAGTGCTACTGAGTTCAGATAAATTCGTAAAACACCCTACATTCGGCCGAATAAATATATACAATTTTAAATATCCTTAACATAAAAGAAGTATATTTTAAATCTGAAGTTTGACATTTTTCATTATTTTTTAAATTATTTTATCGCAGCCCTGATTCCGCCACTCATATGGAGTGGGGGGAAGAAAGAAAATTCATCATTAAATACGATTTTGCTTTTTCAAAGAGTATTAATTGCGGTATACCTTATACGTTAACTTATACAAGAAGGCGAAAAACGGAAATCATGTGCATGCATTGCATACATATGCTGATGAATTGCCCAACAAGCAATAAATCTCAAATGGGTGATCGAATACAAGTTTAGTTAAAAGAAAGTTTACATACATACAAATATACTGATGATTAATACTATATTTATGGATAAAGAAATTAATTTATCGATGTCAACGTCATATATTACAGCTGCAAACTGTAACTAACTGTGTGGTAAGTGGAAATTGGAATAATCATATCAACGCAAAGTGAAGAAACTAATTGGTTCATGAACCAGAAAATGTCAAATAGTAAGTTGCTCAATTGCACTCATTCTCCAACCTTTAATATTTATTAATCTTCTGTTAGTTGTTGCTGGTTGTTCATTTTTTTTCCAATTTTTGTGTACCTAATAACAGCTTCGATGTTTATTGACATGTTTTAAATTACTTTGTTTTTAATCATCTGCGGAATTTGTAAACTTACCAATTAGAATGAACTCATTGAGGCAATACCTTCCCTATAGGGATATTGATAGAATACCATGTATTGTGTATTATGGTAATGTTGTATAATTATCATAATTGTAGAATTCTTGTACAAGTATAATTAAAATATTAGAAGTATAGTAGGAATATGATTTTCCTTAATTGGAGATTGTAACTTGTATATATACTCAATTCATTAATGAAAACAATCAAGATATTATTTCTTTCATGGTATTAGAAGTCTAGGTCTAAAATACCTTCTCTCAAAAACACTTCCGCTCTCTCGATTTCTGCTTGGTTTCCATGCACTTTTTCTCCTCTATTCCCAAATTTTCTTCTAAGTCCCTAATTCACCTATTGTTCTTTTGTTATGTCTATGTCAAAGACCATATTTCATCCCGCCCCTACAATTTCAAACATCAAGAACCACATCCCAATTGTTCTTGAGATAGAAAACGTCTAATACGCAACATGGGCAGAATTATTCAAAGTTCACGCACGCTCGCATCAAGTCCTCTATCACATAATCACTTCGGTAACTGGCGAGGAGAAGGTGCCTACCCCCGAGGATGATCCTACGTCATGGACAACCCTTGATGCTACCGTTTTCCAGTGGATTTATTCCACAATCTCTACAGACCTCTTGCAGACGATTATTGAACCCGACGCTGCGATGATGGCTACAAAAATTCTCGTGCTGTCACTCGTGACCAAGAATTTTCCCATGTTAACATGGAAGATTTTCCTAACGTCTTGGCCTATTGTAAAAGGCTGAAAGAATTGGCGGAACAACTCCGCAACGTTGGTGCGTCCATTACCAATAATCGTCTTGTTCTTCAAATGGTTGCAGGCCTTTCTGAGGCATATAATGGTGTTGGAACACTACTTCATCAAAGTAATCCTTTGCCACTATTTTATCAGGCCAGTTCCATGCTCATGTTAGAAGAGGTCGGGTTGGCTAAAAAAATGGCTACCGGAGCACATTCCGTCGTAATGATGACCACGTCAAACGACCCTCACTCATTCTCTGAAAATTCGGGCCAAAACCGTAACCACGGTGGCGGCAAAAAGGGTCAAAATCGTAAAAATAATGGCAAAACTCGTTGTGGCAATCGAGATGGTAACGACGGTGGTAGGGGAGGAAGGAGCAGTGGTAGCAACAACAGTGGGCCACAGGCCAACTGGCCCCAGCCGTAGGCCCCTTGGCAGTGGGACTGGGTCAGTGGCCATTGGCCCAACAACCCTTATTTTCCCGTGCTCCTTATCCGGGAAACTGGGTTCAATTCCAGTGAAATTCCAGGCGCAGTTTCTTGGTCCCAAACAATGGAATGCGGTACAGTAATGGGCCGGGACAGCAGGCAGGCCTTCTTGGGTGTCAGCCCCCGTTGGCCTTCCATGCTGCAGGCCCAAATCAGCCCGACACCTACAGATATTGAAGCCGCAATACATACACTTGACTTAAATCACCCGGACGCGAATTGGTATATGGACACCAGAGCCAATTCTCATATGACGTCCGATCAAGGTACTCTCTCATCTTATTCAAATTTGAGCAAAAATCGTGGTATAATTGTTGGTAATGGCAACTCAATTCCAATTCGCGGTTATGGACATACAACTTTGTCTCCCCCACATCCACCTCTAGTTTTGAACAATACCCTTCATTCCCCTAACTTAATTAAAAATTTGGTGTCTGTCCGAAAATTCACCACTAATAATTGGGTTTCTGTTAATTTTGATCCCTTTGGATTTTCTGTGAAAGATTTCAAAACGGGGATACCTCTAATGAGATGCAATAGTAGGGGAGAGCTTTATCCAATCACAACTACCACCACTTCCATGAGTCAATCCATGCCATCTAATTTTGTCGCCCTTACTCCTTCCTTATGTCATGCACGTTTGGGTCATCCGGGATCGTCTATTATTTCTTGTTTGCATAAAAACAATTTTATTTCTTGTAAGGGTTCGCGTAGTACTCCACTTTGTTCTTCTTGTCTGTTAGGAAAATATGTTCGATTACCATTTATAGCCTCTACTTCTCGTACTTTGATGCCTTTTGACGTTATTCGTAGTGATTTATGGACATATCCCGTTTTAAGTTCTTTGGGTCATTGTTATTATGTCTTATTTTTGGATGATTATTCTAATTTTTTGTGGACCTTTCCGTTATCCAAAAAGTGTCAAATTTTTTCCACTTTCTTAAAATTTAAAGCATTCATCCGTACCCAATTCGAACGGGGAATTAAAAATATTCAATGTGATAATGACAAGGAATACGATAATGGGTTGTTTAGAAATTTTGTGATGCTAATGGTATAGTTTTTCATTTTTATTGTCCTCATACGTCCTCACAAAATGGGAAAGTCGAACGGAAAATTCGTACCGTTAATAATATTGTCCGAACTTTATTAGCCCATGCTTCCGTACCCCCTTCCTTTTGGCATCATGCACTACAAATGTCTACTTACCTCCTTAACGTATTTCCTACCAAAGGGTTAGCATATGAATCTCCCCTTAAAATTCTCTATAATAAGAATTCTTTGTATTCACATCTTAGGGTCTTTGCGTGTTTATGCTATCCACTTCTTCCGTCAACTATAATTAACCAACTTCAAGCCCATTCTACCGCTTGTATGTTTTCGGGTTATCCATCTAATCATCGTGGTTACAAATGTTTTGATTTATTGTCTAATAAAATTATAATTAGTCGCCATGTTCTTTTTGATGAAACCCAATTTATGTTTGCTAAAGTGAATAGTCCCGTGCTTAGTTCGTATAATTTTTTAGATGACGAGATCTCACCATATATTATCCACCATTTATCAAACTTGTCCCGTGACCAAAATACGCTAGCAGGCCCACTGCCTGCTGGCCCACACACTCCTGTTACCATTGTTCCGCAAATTCTATCGAGTGGGCTAGAAACACGGCCCAGTACCGATCTCGATATTGTTCCAGTATTCCATCCCACTCCAGTATCGACTTCTGCCCTTGTTTCAGTTATTGGGCCAGCATGCCCAATGCCTGTTGGTCAGTCCATCACCGTCCCGCACATG
>CM056508.1:40714912-40822044 GCA_029783415.1 Anisodus acutangulus
ATCTACCTTAAGTTCAATGCATGCCTACCCATGTTACTTCTTGTGTGAAGGTTCTTCATTTAACTAGAATGGAATGATAAGTTTTCTTTTGTCGTTGAGATTCTTGCTTCCTTAGGGTTTTAGCTTCAGATCTTGCTTGTAAAATGGGAAGAGGGTACTGGCAGAAATATGTCTGCGCTCTATTTAACCAATTTACATGATATATTAGATCATAGTTGCTATGTGTTCCTATATTTGTTTGTCATAAAGGTCAAGCTCTTATTTCTGTTCTGATCTTGAGCAATGACTCATGGTCTTACTGTGGGGAACTCCTTAGAGATGCACAATTGGTTTAGCACACCAGCAGAAAGTCAGTGGAGGTTTACATTTTTAAGTCATCCATCTATGTGTTGGAATTTCATTCCAAGCATATGTATTTCTCGGGTATCTTATCAATTATTATATATATGAAGGAAAAGTGTGTTCCAGATGCTTGTGAGTTTAACTTGAATGATCTTGTTGACGGTTTATAGGCATTTGCCTGGCCTGAAGGTCAATCTTGAGAGGGTGGCCTTGGTGGAATTGATGGAAAGTCTTGCCGGGTATTAGGAGACTTCGGTGATTCTTTCTATAATGGCCTTGGTGGAGTCTTGCCCGGTTTTAGGAGACTTTGGTGGTCCTTTCTATAATGTCTTTGCGTATTTTTATGGAAATTCCCAACAATCTCAAACTGGTGTTTAGTTCGTCTTGAGGGGCAAGTGTTCATGAACTTCCTATGCTTAAGTAAGTAATGATGGCCTTACTGTTTCTGGCAACCATTTCCACAGAGTACGTGATGTGGACATGAAGCACGACTATGCCTTCGTGGTATGTATCATCATCTCTCTGTTTTCCCTTTCTAATGGTGTTAATATTTTCATTAGTTTACATAATTGATCCCCCCAACCATCCCCGCCCAAAAAAACTTTTGTTTGCTACACAATGTTTTTCAACAGGAATTTAGTGATCCTCGAGATGCCGATGATGCAAGATACTATTGTGACGGCCGTGACGTTGATGGACGCCGCATAATTGTGGAATTTGCTAAGGGAGTAAGTATTCTACACACATCTATTCCCTGGAGCTCTCATGTGTCAATTTGCTGTACTTGACCTGGGTTCCAGTAAAGCTGCTAAGATAACCCCCATTCTTTCTTTCTCTTTTAACTGCCCTTTATTTGCTCTGCCTTTTAAGTTGAATTACTCCACCTGTCCCAATTTTCGGGAAGGTCTTTGACTCTGCACAAAGAACACATTTGAAACTTGGGGTCTAAAAGAAGTTATTGATATTTGTGTCTATAAATCATTTCATTAAAGGTGAAATGGGAAGTTTTTGTTACTAAATATAAAAAAGGTTTCATTCTTTTTGGGACTCACTAAAAGGGAAAGACTTAAATAAATTGGGAATGAGGGAGTGTTGATAGTCGCCTGATCCTTATTCAAAAAATAATTTATTTAATGGATATAAATTGTTGAACTTGGTTTCCTATGATTTATCTCAGTTGATTCAGATTTCTGATAATGGTTTTTTTCTCTGTAGGTGCCACGTGGACCAGGCAGTTCGCGTGAGTATCTTGGCAAAGGACCTGCTCCTGGGTCAGGCCGCTGCTTCAACTGCGGCCTTGAAGGTCACTGGGCTAGAGATTGCAAAGCTGGGGATTGGAAGAACAAGTGTTATCGATGTGGAGAAAGAGGTCATATAGAAAGAAAATGCCCAAATAGTCCTAAAAAACTCAGGTAGTTGAACCTCTGAAGGAAGTGCTTCTCTACTTTCCTCTCCTAATCATTTTCCTTTACGAGTTTGTTGACTTTGTGATGTTCATTGCAGTAGATGCAGTTACTCACGGTCACCTGTTAGGTCACGCTCACGTTCTCCTCGTCGAAGTTACAGCAGAAGTCGCAGCTATAGGTGAGTTTTGACGCGTGTTCAGGTGGTATTCATTTGTGCTCTGGAATTTCCTATTTGCTCGGGTGTTTGCCTATGCCTTCACTTGCAAATACTAGTCATTATTTGCAAGTTAAGGTTTGGTCCATCAATGTTTGCAAGTACTGAATTTCAGTAGTGGTGAAGTATTGAAATTTCGTTTGTGAGCATTTCAGGTTGAAATGTTCACTCATAAAGCTTTAACTCTTTTTAATAGCCTGTTTGGGCAAGTTTCTAAAATCAGCCTATTTCGAAAGTGCTTTTAAAAAAAGTACTACTTGTGAGAAGTTGTTCGTGTTTGGCTAATCAATTTGAAAAACACTTTTGAGCTGCAATTAGTGTTTGGTCAAGTTTTTAAAAAGCGCTTCTAAGTGTATTTTCTCAAAAGTTCGTTTTAAAAAAATACATTTGAAAGAAAAGGTACTTTTTTAAGCTTCTGAAAAGCAAAGCTTTTGCTCCCCAGAATCACTTACTTTCTCCCAAAAGCATGATCAAACACCTCAATTTTTTTTTTGAAATAAACACTTTTAGCCTCCCAAAAGCTTTGGCCAAACAGGCTATAAGTGAAATTCATGTGCACATAACTTCAACTTCCAAATAATCTTTTTCGACTTCACCTTTGAGAACTTTGTTTCAACTTCAACTAAATAATTTTGTTCAAACGCATACTTGGAAATGTTTCTGAGTTCCTTTGTTCTTTCAGTCAATCAAGATCCCCCCCACCAAAGAGAGAACGAGTCGACATGGTCAAGCGATCAAGAAGCTACAGTAGGAGTCCAGAGCCAAGAAAGGCAAGTCCAAGTCCTCCACCCAAGACTAGAAAGCGCAGCCCAACTCCCGAAGAGGGAAGCCCTATGGAATCAAAGAGCCCTCCTTCACCAACTAAAGAAAAATGTGCTTATAGTGAAAGCCCCAGAGAGAGAAGTGGAAGTCCTTTAAGTCCTAAAAGGGATGATAGCCCTGCTCCTCCTCGAAGGTATGATGACAGCCCCGCTGAAGCTAATGGTGGAAGTGGAAGCCCGAGTCCTAAGCACCACCAGAGGAACCATGTAGATGATGACGAGGATGAAGGTGAGTTTCTTGATCAACGCTCGGGTAGAGAGAGTGAATCACCTTGAAGGCCATCCTTTGTGGAATCTACTGTATGCAAGAATCTTGGTGGGATGTTTCTGAATGGATTTTGAGCACATTTTGTCAAGGCTGGACCTTGTGAAGGCCTAATGAGATTATACTTGAAAGAATTAGCTATATCTATATTTTTGTTGCAAGTACTTGGTATTTGATGGTTTCCGGTTACTTTCAGCAAGAAGTAATGGCTTTTCTTTTTTCCAAAAAATGTCAAATTTTGCCTGAGATTTTCTTTCATTTTTTTCCAGAAATTTCTTTCAACCAAATAAAAAGTGAAAACTCATCTATGATGGATTTGGTTTGAAAATGCAGTTTTCTTTGGGTTACTTATTGTTACTGCCCTGCTTGAGTGAATTATTTTCCTTATCTGCGGCATTGTATCCTTTTATTGTTTTTAAGAAGAAAATAGATTATGCCCATAGTGCATTTTACCTAGTCTATAAGTATGTAATTTTTTCTTTAAAAAGTTGAGAGATTGTTATAAAAAATTCATTTACATAAGAATTAATGCTTTGGAAGTTAAATTCTTTAGCTAAAAATTGGTAAAACTAATGCTGCAGATACTTCTTTGTTCTCATCAATTATGCAGAAGCTCATTTCAATTTTTTCATTCTCTTTAAAACTTGCGGATTGCAATAAACAATATTGAGTCAACAAGTCACATAAAAATCCGGTTCATATCATATTCAAACAATTAATCTACAAAGCCTTTGGTGATTTCCCCCTTCTCAATGGCAAGTTACTGGCGTCTTGGGACATTTGATTCCTATAGATAAGAGTAGGGGTGTTGATGGTTCGGTTTGGATCGATTTTGGGTTAAAATCAAAATCAAATCAATCTAGTTGATTTTTAAAATTATTAAAATCAAAACAAATCAAATATAATAAATAATCATCGGTTTGGTTGTAGTTGGTTTGGTTCGATTTGGATGGGTTTTTCGATTTTTAAGAAAACTAACGGTATTTCTCTCTTTCATATTTTTTTCCCTTCAGTTAGAAGAAAATTTTCTATCATTTTCCAACTTATAATTTGTTATTACCCTTTTATTGTGCTATAATTTTCTTGCATTATGAAGAAAATATCTTGAGAATTATGATTTTAATTAAGTGAATAATTTTTTTAAGAAATACAAATAATAATCTAGGTAAATCTCATAGTTGTCTCATGTTTCTTTGAATGAGTTTGAATTCATGGATATTTTTTCAAAAATGTGCTTAAGGTATAAATTTCATTAGCCTATTAGAGATAAATAAAAGTTTGCTTAAAAAGTATATAAATTATTTTAAAGTATTTATAAAAATTAATATATTGCCTATATACAATTATAAAAGTTATGCATAAATTTTTTGGTTCGGTTCGGTTTTTTCTTCGGTTTGCTTTTAGTAAAATCAAAATCAAATCAAATAATATCGGTTTTTAATAATTTAAAACCAAATCAAACCCAAATAAATATCAGTTTATTTAATCGGTTTGGTTTGGTTTTCGATTTGGATCCGTTTTCAACCAAAACGTGAACACCCTATTAAAGGATATAAAAAATAACATAAATTATACCTCAAAAAGCTACACCAAACTCGAAAAATGAATCAAAAGTAGCATAAACTATAAAAATTGTATCTCTAAATGTGAGTTCCCGCTAATTTCCTTTTTTTCCTAATTCCCGTAAGAACCTAACAACCAAACTTGAGAATTATGATTTTGAACCTACCCTCAAACATAAGAGACCATATTTTGTCATTTTCTCAACAGAAATCCAAACCGACAGAGTGAGCGATGCAACCACAAAATCCTTACCTGTATGCACCATCAGGCTGCTTTAAGGAAAAACGAGAAGCGTATAATTTTCACAAGAAGTGACACGAAGACCCATTTGTTCAACATTCCTCAGAATTTGACTGCAAACATAAGTAAGGAGCATAAGATATCACATGTTTGGAAGACCCGGGCAAATGATAAGAAGCAAATACATCGTATAACAGTGAAATATGACAAGCATGGACATAAGAATATACTCTCGCCGTTCTAATTTATGTGGAACCTTGCAGATTTCTAGAGTAAAACGAGTTTTTCTTGACCGCGATTTTTTCATATGCCTTTTAAATACTTTAAGTTATTAATTTATGATAGTGTTTTTCATGTAGTTTTTAAATATATAAATTTTATTTCAAAAAACTTACGCTTCTATGTCTGAATTCACAGTTAAAATTAAGAAGTTTGACTCTCAAAATTCGAACGATGCCACAATTAATTATGGAGGTGGAGGAAAATTATATAGCCGAATAGATTTTCAATATTTTTTTCCTTGAAGTTGAAGCACATATGCCCCACCTGTGGATATTGTTGGGATACAATTGTTTCAGGGAACGGGAAGTAAGTAACTATTATAATGGTAGAAAGGATAAACTAACTATTACAAGAAACTGGAAATCAAGAACTTAACCAAATGCTTGATGATTTGCTGAGTCGAGTGGTGATACACTGTCTTTAAGACAAGATTGCCCCGTATATCTCCTTTTACGGTGTTGGGCAATAGTCTCCCAAGATACAACAACAACTTAACAAATGAGCAAAGGAAATTCAAGTGTTACTCTTAAAGAACTTTGAGTATAGTAACTTTGCTAGAGAGAAAGAAGATGGATTCAGAAAATCTGGAGTATTTTCTAAGTGTTGAGTGTTGTTCAATTGAGCCAAAGGCCTCAATTTATAGTGTAAGGAGAAAATCCATCAACTAGCCAACTAATGGCCTTCAATAGCCATGTAATGACACTTGATTGAGGGGTTACATTTAGCCAAATAATGGCCGAATTCATGTGCCAAGTAATGGAGAATCAATGCTCCAAAACCAGCCCAAAGGTCAGATCTTTTCAACTTCTCGTCGCAGCATTCTGCCTCCGAAGCACCGCGGCCCTTCATGGCTCCGCGGCGATTTCTTACTCGTTTCATCTTACACTTCGTACACTTCTTCCTTCGTTTACCAACGTGGAATACTTTGTCATTTGGCCAATAACCGTCCATAATTCTATGTCTCAAACGTATTACATACGTACCAATATCTCTTTCACTAATGAAATTTGCGATACTTGGCACTACGTGTGCACGTGTGTGGAAATGACGTTTCCGACATGCGGGCCCCAATAGTTCGATTCATAAATTAATGAGTTATACTTAATTCCACATTTAGTAAATTTCCAACAATCCCCTCTTGAAAGAGATTTTGGAGCACACGTTTGGTGCCTTTTCCAGCAATCTTTCAGCGGACCGATGTTGCATGTGGATAGGTAGCATACGCTTTGAACCTTCCATAGTTGAATACCATCGGACTTACTTACTGCGCGGTGAACGTGATGTCTTGAACCGTCAGTGTTTAGTGTAAGTCAAGTCAACAGTACCAACATAACAACTTCCTTTACTAAGTTCTTCGTAATATTTTATCCGTTGTGGCCGTGGACACTTCTTGGATTCTTAAGTGCGTTCATTTGAGGCGGTTTGTCCTCGCACTTAAATAGGTGGTCTCCTACAAGGTATCCTGATATACCCCATTTAACAAGTGTTAGGAACCATTAAAAGTTTTTCCAAACCTAATCCTCAATCGTTGAGGATCATTAAAGGTTTTGGAAACATAACCTTTACCCACACTGCAGATAGCACTTAACGTCTATCGCGAGAACGACTTTGGGTTTATGTTCCTTACATAGATCATAACCCGAAGTGCTCTTGCTTCCACCGAAGCGTTCATTGAACCTTTACATCTTAGTTTTCCCATTGAACCAAATTCCTGGGATCTCCAGTCAGTAAGGTTGGGTTACCACCGTATTGGTCCTTAAAGCTTAGGTTTTAAGCCCATTCCCCTAGACAAGCAGAATATCTAATCTTTGGGTAAGCCCTTTGTCAGTGGGGCCGCTATGTTATCATTTGATTTTATATAATCAATGGATATTATACCCGTGGTGATTAGCTACCTAACGGTCTTATATCTCCGTCGAATATGATGAGACTTGCCGTTGTACATAGAACTCTGTGCCCTTCTTAGAGCCGACTGACTGTCGCAGTGGATCATTACAGAAGGTACGGGTTTGTCCCAATAAGCGACATCCTCTAAGAAGTCGTGAAGCCACTCAGCTTCTTCTCCTACTTTGTCTAAAACGATAAACTTTGATTCCATCGTGGATCGGGCGATGCAAGTTTGCTTTGAGGATTTCCAAGACACAGCTCCACCACCAATTTTAATTATATACCCACTAGTGGACTTGGTGTTCTCTATATCAGATATCCAGTTTGCATCACTGTACCCTCTAGTACAACTGGATATCTCGAATAATGCAACCTGTAAGTTTGCATGTATTTCAGGTATCGTAGTACCTAATTCAACGCCTTCCAATGATCATTACTCGGATTACGGGTAAACCTAGCCAACTTGTTGACTGTATAAGCAATATCAGGTCGGGTACAATTTGTTATGTACTTCAAACTCCCAATCACCTGAGCATATTGCTCCTGGCATACGGGTGCACCACGATTTTTATCAAGCTTTTGATTTCTATCCAGTGGTGACTTCATTGGTGAACTGTCAAACATCTCAAACTTTCTCAACACATCCTTGATGTAGTGAGATTGAGATAAGACCAGTCCGTCAGACGTCTTAGAAATCTTTATCCCTAAAATGACATCTGTGATACCCATATCCTTCATGTCGAAGCATTATTTCAGCATGTTATTAGTCTCTAGGATCAAGCTAGGAATACTCCCTGTGATCAACATGTCATCTACGTATAGACATATTATGACGAATGAGTTAGAGTTACCTTTCGTGTAGACACATTTGTCACACTCATTAATGGAGAAACCCTTCGATAGTAGAGTACTATCAAAATTTTTGTGCCATTGCTTTGGGGCCTGTTTCAGCCCGTACAGAGATTTGACAAGTCGACAGACTTTCTTCTCTTGCCCTGGAACCACATACCCCTCGGGTTGTTCCATATAAATTTCTTCTTCCAAATCACCATTTAGGAAGGCTGTCTTGACATCCATTTGATGTATCTCAAGGTCACGCAATGCTGCGATCGCAATGAATACTCGTATGGACGTCATCCTAGACACCGGGGAGTACGTGTCAAAATAGTCAAGGCTTTCTTTATGTCAATAACCCTTGACTACCAACCTGGCTTTGTACTTGTCTATAGACCCATCTGCTTTATACTTCCGTTTGAGTATCCATTTACAACCCAACGATTTTTTTCTCGGAGGAAGATCAACCAACTCCCAAGTATGGTTATGCAGAATGGAGTCTATTTCCTACCCCCAACACGTCAGACGAAACGTTGTTATCCATGAACAACTTCTTGTCTGTAACTGGTGTATTTGTGGAGAAGGCATCTCTATTGGAACAGATGTGTCTGGTAGCACCCGTGTCCATCCACCATTGCATGGGATTCTCAACAAGGTTTGCTTCAAGAACTATCGCTGAGAACTCCTCAATCATGTCGTCAAGAAGCGTGTCTTTGACGACATTAGCCTGTGCCTTGCCTTTGGCCTTGGCCTTCTCTTGTTGCTCAGTCTTGAGCTTACGGCAGTCCTTGATCATGTGACCAAGTTTCCTACAGTGGTGATAGTTTCCCTTAAACTTCTCCGCTACCTGGGTCTTGCCATCTTTCTGGAACTTACGCTTCTTGCTTGGGTTCCCTTTGGCCTCAGCCAGATTTGCCTTTGCCTCAGCGGGTTGTTTTCCCATAGGCAAAGCCCTCTTATTATCTTCCTGAATCTGGAGTTTGACAATAAGTTCCTCAAATGTCATTTCCTTTGTCTTGAGTTTTAAGTAACTCATAAACTCATTCTATGAGGGAGGTAAATTTTCAATTACTGATGCAACAAAAAACTGCTCATTTGGTTTCATACCTTCAAAATCCAAGTAATTCCTGGACTTGGGACATCACAATTTTGCTATCCACCATTTAAAATTTCAGGAATTTCCCAACGATGAATTTCTTCGTACCTGCATCTTGTGCATTGTACTTCTTCTGCAGTTTTTCCCATAACTCTTTGGCGGTGCCTATGGTGCAATACACCGTGTAGAGTGGGTTTGACAGACAGTTCAAAGTATAGTTCTTACACATGAAGTCGTTGTGACTATATGCATCAAGAACCATCTTCATGCCATTAACGACATGGATACATTGTCCCCCTTCAACCGTTTCATTAGGTTGATGGTCCATCTCATCTCCAGGTTGTGGAGGATCTTCTGTTAGGAAACAAGCCATTCCCATAACAGTCAAGTAAAACATCATTTTTTGCTGCCATCTCTTGATGTTGGAGCCCATAAATGTTTCTGGGCGTTCATGGTGGAAACCAGAGTGTGGATGAACTATCACGTTCCCTTGAGTAGCAGTAAATGCATTAGATGTGCCTTGGGCAGCAGTGAATGCATTAGATGTGCCTTGAGCAGCAGTTGGGAAGGCAGATGGGTTGTCTTGAGTAACAGCAGCAGCAAAATCAGAAGCGAGTTGTTCTCTTCCAGTCATCTTTCTAAGCACTTACAAAACATATCTTATCTTAAAATTATGGGATACAACAATTACAGGAAACGGGAAGTAAGTAAATATTACAAATGCTAGAAAGGATAAACTACTCAAGATTACAACAAACTGGAAATAAGAACGATTACAAACTCCTTGTGATTTGCTGAGTCGAGTGATGACACTCTGTCTTTAAGAGAAGATTGCCATGTATATATCCTTTTACGGTGTCGGGCAATAGTCTCTCAAGATACAACATCAACTTAACAAATGAGCAAAGGAAACTCAAGTGTTACTCTTGAAGAACTTTGAATATAGACAACTTGCTAGAGAGAAAGAAGAAGATTTCAGAAAATTTCTAAGTGTTGAGCAATTGAGCCAAATGCCTCATTTTATAGTGTAAGGAAATGACCCCTCAACTAGCCAACTAATGGGCTTCAATATCCATGTAATGGCACTAATTGAGGGGTTACATTCAGCCAAATAATGGCTGAATTCATGTGTCAAATAATAGAGATTCAATGCTCCAAAACCAGCCTAAGAGTTAGAACTTTCCATCTTTCCGTCGCAGTATTCTGCCTCTGAAGCGCCGCAGCTCTGCGAATTAGCGCTTCAGCTCCAGTATCCCAACCACCAATTAGCACTGCGGCGCTGCCATTGGGGTGCCGCGGCTCCTGCGTTGTTACGCCGCGACCCTTCACGGCTACGCTGCGATTTCCGACTCGTTTCATCTTACACTTCGTACGCTTCTTCCTTTGTTTACCAACGTGGAATACTTGTCATTTGGTCAATAACCGTCCATTATTCTATGTCTCAAATGTATTACGTAAGTACCAATATCTCTTTCACTATACGATACTTGGCACTACGTGTACACGTGTGTGGAAATGACATTTCCGACACGCGGGGCCCCAATTGTTCGAGTCATAAATAATGGGATAAACTTAATTCCACATTAGTAAATTTCCAACAACACCATGAGCAGTAGGATGTTGAGGTCCGAAATTCAAAGTAAAATTTTGGATTTGCATGTTCTTAATCATCATGGGAAAGAAATACAGAAATAAGAAAGTGATTATTCCCTTAGAGCTTGTCCAATACCACCAGTACCAGAAATGCATCTCCTTCACCCGCGCGAGAGACTTCTATGCCAGATGGGAATAACGGCTCTGTTATGAAAGAAAGCGGCAGAAAGACTAATTTGGTCGGTATTCTGATGCGTAGATTTATGGTTCATATATAGGCAAAATTTTTAAGGAGTTCTCCATAATCATATTACTGAACTTATACAAAATTTTCTTAATAAGGATGTTTTGTATCTGGCATTAATAATTTAGCATTCAGAAATATATGATCATAATTGCAAAACGTAAAAAAAAGGACATAATATAAACGTCTCAAAAGGGCTATTTCTGCACGATTTTATATGGCGCCAATGGTCCACTCAATCCACAAGAAAATCCAATGTCTCTTTCACTGTCTACGGTGGCTCTGCCACATTTCGCCACCGTTCTCACGACGGCGGCGGCGAAGCAGCCACGTCAGAAACCAAACCCTAAAACTCAAAGTGGTAAGCAAAAGATAAATACCACCCCGAATTCCGGTGTACCACCAACCACCGTAGAGAAAACGACGTCGTCAGGGTTTAACAGCAGAAACAAAGAACCCACGTGGAAGTGTGTCCAGAATTGTGGTGCATGTTGTAAACTTGAAAAAGGGCCGAATTTTCCTTCAGCTGAAGAGATTTTTGATGACCCTTCTGATGTTGAGGTTTTTTCTTTCTCTCATTATTTGAGTTTAAATTATGAGTTTGATGACTTATACTATATCTGTTATGTTTTATACCTTCACTACAAAAAAAAATTGAAATTAACTACTAATTTCGTTGCTAATCTATCGCTAAATGTAGCTAACAGAATTCTTTGATAGTTAGTCGCTAATCCGGATTTTGCTGTTTAGCTATAGAATTTGTCTATTGCTAATTCCTGTTTGTCTGATGATGATTATTTGAATGGGACATGGATCCTTTTATGTCAATTCGATTTATGTACTCCCTCTGTCCCAAAAAGATTGGACTACTTTCTTTATTAGTTTGTCCCAAAAAGATTGACACTAGTTTGTCCAAAAAGATTGACACATTTCTATATTTAGAAATAATTTAACTTTAATATATGATTTATAGCTACACAAATATCTAAGCTTGTTTTGGACCACATATTTCAAAAATCTTTCTTTATTTCTTAAACTGCGTACCAAATCAAACTAGGCCAATCTTTTTGGGACGGAGGGAGTATTATATTTGTAGTAGTAGAGAACTCCGACTGTTTGAGCTTGCTCACATTGTCAGTCCCAAGCATGGATAACGGAGGAAAGTTGTTGTAGGTCGGTAGGGGCGGAGCTACAATTCCATTTACGGGTTCGCAAAACCCAGTACCTTTGGTCCATACCTTATATTTGTGTTCAAAATATGACTAAATAATTTATCAAGAATCCAGTAAGCTATTCTTTCTAGAATCCAGAACCCATAAACTCAAAATTATAACTCCACCTCTGTGTAGATAGTGGTTGCCAACGTAAAAATGTGCTAATTCACGATGAATCCTTACAGATAGGAAATGAGCTTAAATAAAGAAGTGTGAATTCATATAGTCGACCCCAACTTATATTGTATTGACGCGTAATTGTCGTTGTTGCTGTATTTGTTATTGTAAAGTGTCAAGATATGATTGAATTTAGTAAAACAGAAAAGTTACATTTGTGTGGTTATAGATCATCTTGTTAAGCATAAAAAATAAAGTTTAAAGTTGAATTATTGTCAAATAATTAAATGTGTCATTTTTGGGACTGACTAAAAAGAAAAGCGTGTCATGTAAATTGTCCTAATCGGGACAGAGAGAGTATTTGATTTGAGAAGTTGAATGGTTAAATGAATTTGAGTTCATAAAAGTTGTGATATAAGTAATAGATTTTGTGTAACATATTTTAGGACTCCAAATGAACAGATTGGTATTAACATTAGATTTGTGTCAAAATTTTGAAACATCTAAAATGAGAAGACTATTATATAAAGTTTGAAGCTTTTTATCTGGTATTTTCTTCTCAGTTATTCAACAGCTTGGTGGGTTCTGATGGATGGTGCATACATTTTGATAAGAGCACAAGAAAATGCTCCATTTATGCAGGTGTAACTTGTTTTCTTCCCTATTGGGGGTTTGGAGATATCATTACTCATCTCCGGATGATTTTTTTTTTGCTTTTATTATATTGGTCAATTTCTTGATTTTATTGTTTTTCACATTGCTTTAGAGCGTCCATACTTTTGTCGGGTGGAACCGGCCATCTTTGAGACATTGTACGGGATTGAAAAGAAAAAATTCAACAAGGAAGCTTGCAGGTAATCCATTGATCTTGAGTTTTGACCGGTGAAATTGTATCTGATACTGATGTTTTGATTAAAAAAATGATTCGATTGCAGTTGTTGCATAGATACAATTAAAGCGGTATATGGATCGAGGTCAAAAGAGTTGGAGAATTTCAATGCTGCAATATGGAGTTCAACTTAGTTCTGCTTCCTTTTTCTGAGGTAGCTTCTCTTTTTTCTTTGGTGAACTAGATTTTAGTTCAAGGTGCTTAAGTCACCTGGTTTC
This sequence comes from Anisodus acutangulus, assembly GCA_029783415.1. Classification (NCBI taxonomy): domain Eukaryota; kingdom Viridiplantae; phylum Streptophyta; class Magnoliopsida; order Solanales; family Solanaceae; genus Anisodus; species Anisodus acutangulus. Next base: position 40,728,138 of record CM056508.1, read on the forward strand.
TTTTATTGTCTCGACAGATTCCGAATTTCGGGTATAATTCTCTTTCCTCTTGTTGGATGCGGTTGCTAAAAGAATCTCATCAGGTAAAAAGGATCCAACACGGGTGCAACAATAATTTTGGAGGGTCCGAGCAACAAACTAGAGGCATAAGCACTACAATTTGAATTTCTTAGAGTGTAAACCAAACAATTTACTATTCTCTCCATGCAACTAGTTTTTTTCTTTTCAAATACTAAGTTCCTAGTTAAGAATTCTTCTATATGGAGATGCATATACATTCAAACTGGGTTACTAGGAGAGGAACATATCTTCCAAATGAAAAAGATATGGAACATCTTTCTTGAATGTTAATTTTGATATCTGTGTTCATCTGATTCTGTTTTACTGTTGTCTAAGTAGGTCCTTATATTTCCATTAACATATTGATATACTCAAGTTGGAAACGTGTTTAATATCTGCTATAATCAGGTTTATGTTTTTCTGAGTTTCAGGTGAATCCTTTTGGTGGTTTTCCTTTTTGATCAGTGTTGACAACTTATTGCAGTGGCTAGGCAGATCGATGAATCATCATAGTTGTCAGTGTTTTTTTTTAATCGGAGCGACAAAGGACCGAATTTCAGTGGATCGTGGCAGCAAGGCTACTTTGCCTTGCTACTTTGCCACGCACAATCATCATAGTTGTCAGTTAACATAATGTTGTATCGCAATCAGAATGAACTGGTGCACTACAATTGAATCTGGAATACTCAAAATCTGATGGGAAAGCGCAAATTAAAGACTCGGGATCTTTAGGGTAGAAGATGTAAGCTGTAACTTATTGTAAAGTGAAATGAATATCGACTATAGATGTTAGTGAATTAGCACGGGATCATCTTACTGAAAGAACTAGAATGCAAGGATACATTAGTTTCTATGAGTAGACACCTATGATTTTTCTAGTGTCAGATTTCATTTTATGGCCAATCTTTACCAGAATTTGGATCATGTTTCCTTTATGATCATAAAATTCAGTTTAATCATCTTTTTGTATCATTTTATACATCTATACTGTTGCTTTCTTAAGTTCCTTAGCAGGCTACACTTTCACAAGCTTATTTTATGCATCTGCAAATCATTCTTTATGGATTATGCAAGGCAATGATGATATGAAGAAACTAAGAAGGCTATATACAGTACACTGATTAATGAGGGTTTTAGTAGGTTTTAATTTTTAACTCGGCCAAAATATTTGCAATTGCTAACCAGTATACATATATTATACATCTGTCGGTTATTAATTTAATGGCGACTATTTAAGTTATTAACCCAAAAGGAATGAGACCCGGAGTGTCTGAGTGATTGGTGGGACCTGGACTGGATATATGATCAAGGCCTGATGACTGTTTTAGTTCTTTGTTTTCTTATCTTCTTTCTGGTGCAAAATGCGAAATGGACAGAGGCCAATTCCCATGTATCTTCACGCAAAGGATTCGTTTTTTATATGGATATTTTGATAAAATAAGATTCTTTTGGAGGCCTTTTTCACGCAAAGGATTCGTTTTTTATAGCAATAACTTTTATTTCGAACAGCTTCACCTGTTTGACAGCATAACAAATCCCAAACTTGAATAAAAAAAAGAGAGTGCTGGTATGTTAACTGGTGTAAAAATAATTCAATTTCTCTTAATACTTTGGCAATATATAACCTAAATGAAGCGGAATGTTATACAGTTGATCTAACTACTTTGGAATTAAGGCGTTGTTGACATACAGCATTTTTTCAAACATTTATTACTTTCGTATTAGATAACTGATAGGTTAGCATCAGAACCAAAGACCATACTCTCTGCACCAGCAGATTTTCTTCTTTTTACTCCTTTTCAGGTTATTTATATAGCACAACTTCTCCGAGCAGAAGCAAGAACAACTTAATTGTGTGGCAGTGTGTCGAGTTCTGTGATATTTTCATCTGTGATCTTGGCCCATTAGTCTTATTACCTCATTTGGTGTGATGGAAGCTATGGCAATGATGATCCTTATGGAGAGCCACTTTCGTTCAATCAAGACAGACTCTATGAGGACAACGGCTTTTGGGCGAATGAGGAACAAGAAGACAATCACTTCTCAAGAAATACGTTGTATGAGAATGAACTTTTCCCTATAATGGTGGGATGAACTGGTTAGCAAAGTTTGAATCCTGCTTTGTTGTACCCAGCTATGTAAACAGCCCTGAGAAATCAGATGACCTGTTTGCAGGTGAAGTAATTCAGCATGGAAGCCATTATGCAGATGATTCAGAGGCTGTTAACATAGGTAATCAGTGGTTGTAGCAATTGGATGCTGGATACAAGCATGAAGACTATAATTACCATGTGAGGCAAGTGTCCGAAGCTGCAAGTGCTGATAGCTGGGATGAAATGAGACTTGTGGAGAGCATCTTTGGTCACTGGCCTTCTCTATTAAAGCTAGACGTGGAAGATCGAAACTGAGCCTCTAGTTGCTTGACTGTATCATCTTCATTTCTTCAAAGATAGATCGTACTCCTGTTGTTGTTTTTTCAGTTTCCGAGGATCCTGTATTGCACATGTAGCTGTAACATACAATCTAAAGTGATTCTGTTAAATATACACACAATATACATGTGTATATTGTGTATATTAGGTCTCGGCTATGCTCACGGATTGGCCCTCGGATGGGCTGATTATTATGTGTAATTTATGATAAATATTTAGTATCCTAGTTTAGGTAAGGTTGTAATATAATTAGTATTGTGTTACCATAATTAGTGTATTACCACAAGTTTATAGAATAAGGTTTTAGGAATAGAATAAGAATATGATTCTCCTATTATGTAACTTGTATATATATGCTTTTAATTAATGAAAATAATCAAGGGATTATTTCTTTCATGGTATCAAGAGTATAGGTCTTAAAATCCTCTCTACTCTCCTAAATTTTCCGTCGACTTCCCTCCACTTCCGAGACGTTTTGCTCTTGGTTTGTGTGCCGACGAGACCTCTTTTCTTCCCAAAATTTTCTCCCTAATCCCTCAATCACATATTGTTCTATCAATATGTCTACATCCCGGAACATGTTTCATCCGGCCCTTACAGTTTCTAACATCAAGAATAACATCCCTCTCGTTCTTGAAATAGAAAACGTCCAATATGCGACGTGAGCCGAACTGTTCAAAATTCACGCACGATCGCATTAAGTCATCCATCACATAATCCCCGCGGCTCCTGAGGATATGGAGGTGCCAAAACGCGAGGATAATCCTAAGTTGTGGATGACTATTGATGCTACTGTCCTTCAGTGGATATATTCCACAATATCTACCGACCTTTTGAAAACAATTATTGAGCCTGACGCTACGGCACAGGCGACGTGGGATAGACTGCGTGATATATTCCAAGATAATCAAAATTCTAGAGTCGTTACCCTTGAGCAGGATTTCTCCCACGTTAATATGGAAAATTTCTCTAATGTTTCGGCTTATTGCAAAAGATTAAAGGAATTGGCGGACCAACTTCGCAACGTTGGCGCGCCGGTTTCGGACGATCGTTTGGTCCTTCAAATGGTTTCCGACCTCTCCGAGGCCTATAGTGGTGTGAGAACGCTTCTTCGGCAAAGCAATCCGCTTCCGCAATTTTATCAGGCGCGTTCTATGCTTACACTAGAAGAAGCAGGCATAGCGAAACGAGCGGCTATCGGTACTAGTCCCGTAGTCATGATGACCGAGTCCACGGTATATCCTACCGGTTCCAACAACTCGAGCCAAAACCGCAACAACGGTGGCGGCAAAAAGGGTGGAAATAAGAAAAATGGCAAAAACCGCGGTGGCAGCCAGCAGAATGGTGGTGGCAGTGGGGGTCCTCGCGGTGGTCAGCAGCGGCGAACAAGATTCACGGGGCCCGGTGGGCCCCTATGTGGTGGTAGTGGGCCCCACAACAGCAGTTTGGGCCCAACCAGTTTACCTCCCAGCGTGGCGGCCCATCGATGGTGGCAAGGCGGCAGCGATCCAGGCCCGGTCGGCCTGGTCGATTCTGACGGCTGATGAGTCCGGGTCGAGACCGCAAGCAGGGGTGCTTGGGCCTCGGCCCCCGCAAGGCCATCACGCAGCAGGCCCCACTCGAACAAATATCGATGCCGCGATACACACACTGGGTTTGACTCAACCGGATCCGAATTGGTATATGGACACCGGTGCCACTACCCACATAACATCCGATTCAGGTACTCTCTCATCTTATTCCAATTTGAGCAACCCTCGCGGTATAATTGTTGGTAATGACAATTCTGTTCCAATTCGTGGTTATGGTCATAAAACATTGTCTCCCCATCATCCCCATCTTATCTTGAAAAATACCCTACACGCCCCCAAATTGATTAAAAACTTAGTCTCTGTCCGTAAATTCACTACTGACAATTCTGTTTCTATTGAATTTGATCAATTTGGTTTCTATGTAAAGGATTTCAAGACGGGGAGTCCCCTCATGAGGTGTGATAGTAGGGAAGATCTTTATCCTATCACACCCAGTCCCGGTCCATCGAGTCAAACCTTGCCATCGGTTTTTGCAGCTATCTCTCCTTCCTTGTGGCATGCTCGTCTTGGTCATCCGAGGTCCTATATTTTGTCAGCTTTAGATAAAAATAGTTTTATTTCATGTAAGGGTACGAGTCGTACTCCAATTTGTCAATCTTGTTCTTTATGAAAAATTGTTAAGTTGCCATTTGTAGACTCAAAATCTCATACTTTAACGTCATTTGATATTATTCATAGCGACTTATGGACGTCTCTTGTTCCTAGTTCTATGGGTCATCGGTATTATGTTCTTTTTTTGGATGATTATTCTAAATTTTTATGGACATTTCCAATAGCGAAGAAATCTCAAGTTTTTTCTATCTTCCTAAAATTTAGAGCATTCATCAGAACCCAATTCGACCGTGAAAAAAAATATTCAGTGTGATAATGAAAAAGAGTATGACAATGAGGTGTTTCGAGAATTCTGTGCTACTAATGGGATAAATTTTCATTTTTCTTGTCCCCATACATCTTCACAAAATGGGAAAGCCGAAAGTAAAATTCGTTCCATAAATAACATTATCCGCACTCTATTAATTCATGCTTCCGTACCCCAATATTTTTGGCATCACGCTCTTCAAATGGCTACATATCTACTTAACATAAGTCCTTCCAAAGGTTTGACATATTCTTCCCCTCTTCAGATTTTATATAATAAATCTCCTTCTTATTCTCATCTTCGGGTTTTTGGGTGTTTATGTTATCCGTTATTTTCATCCACCACAATTAACAAACTTCAGGCCCGGTCTACTCCATGTGTGTTTTTGGGTTTTCCTTCTAATCATCGTGGCTACAAATGCTTTGATTTATCCTCCAATAAAATCATCATTAATCGCCATGTAATTTTTGATGAATCCCAATTTTCATTTGCTAAAAGTCATTCTCCCGTGCCTAGTTCGTATAATTTTTTGGATGAACAAATATTCCTGTATATTATTCAGCATTTTTCGGACATCTCCCGCACCCAAAATTCTCCAATGCCCATCGCCCGTTGGTCCAATCGCCCGTCACGATCTATTCGCCCAATTTTGTCATCGGGCCGCCAAAGAATTGGGCATGTCCACTCAATATCGAATCGGTCCAGCCGCTTTCCGCCATCGTATCGCTTCGAAGTTGGGCCAAGAGCCCATCGCTGGCCGCCATCCGTCTCGAGCCCAGCAAATTCCCGACATCCACTCAATTCTTCCTCGAGTCATAGACCGATCACTCGTAGTCAACGGGGTATTGTTACACCTAAAAGACATTTTAATTTACATTCTAATATCTCTAAATCCCCCTTGCCCCGTAATCCTGTGTCTGCCTTAAACGACCCAAATTGGAAAATTGCTATGACTGATGAATATAATGCTCTTATTGATAATAAGACGTGGGAGTTGGTGCCCCGTCCATATGGTATTAATGTTATCAGGTCTATGTGGATTTTTGCTCATAAGGAGAATTCAGATGGTTCATTTGCTCGACATAAGGCGCGGCTTGTGGGTGATGGTAAGATCAGCAGGTTGGTGTAGATTGTGGGGAGACGTTTAGTCCGGTGGTCAAGCCGGCTACCATTCGCATTGTGCTTATCTTGGCTCTTTCGAAGAAATGGCCTATTCATCAGTTGGATGTCAAAAATGCTTTCCTACATGGTGATCTCAAGAAAACTGTCTATATGCATCAGCCGATGGGATTCAGGGATCCCAACCACCATCATCATGTCTGTCTGTTGAAGAAGTCCTTATATGGGCTTAAGCAGTCTCCACGGGCATGGTATACAAGGTTTGCTGACTATGTTTCAACTATTGGGTTCACTCAAAGCAGGTCAGATAATTCCTTGTTCATCTACCGCCGTGGTTCGTCCGTAGCCTACATTCTGTTATATGTGGAGGATATTATCTTAACTGCCTCTTTCGATGCCTTGCGCCAGTCCATCTTGACCATGCTCAGCTCCGAGTTTGCTATGAAAGACTTGGGGCCATTGAGTTATTTTTTGGGGATTGTTGTCACTCGTCATTTCGATGGGTTGTTCTTGTCACAACGGAAGTATGCAACCGAGATCATCGAGAAGGATAAGATGTCATCCTGTAAGTCCACTTCCACCCCAGTTGATACCAAGCCCAAGCTTGGTGCCGCGGTCGGAGTCCCTTACGAGGATCCGACCCGCTATCGCAGTCTTACAGGGGCCCTTCAGTATCTTACCGTTACCAGATCGGATATTACATATGCTGTCCAGCAGGTGTGTTTATTCATGCATGATCCCCGAATTGAGCACATGAATGCACTCAAACACATCATCCGGTATATTCAGGGTACACTGGACTATGAGTTGCATTTGTATCCTTCATCGACATCCACACTTTTCTCATACACAGATGCTGATTGGGGTGGGTGTCCAGACACCAGACGGTCTACGTCTGGCTACTGTATGTTCCTTGGCAACAACTTAGTCTCTTGGTCTGCGAAGCGTCAGGCGACTCTATCCCGCTCAAGTGCCGAGGCTGAATATAGATGGGTAGCCAATGTGGTCTCAGAATCATGTTGGTTATGTAATTGGCTTTTGGAGCTTCATTGTCCCATTCAGAAGGCAACCTTGGTATATTGCGATAATATTAGTGTCATCTGCCTTTCTAGTAATCCGGTTCAGCACCAACGCATTAAACATATCGAGATGGACATTCACTTTGTCCGTGAAAAGGTTGCCCGTGGTCAAGTTCGCGTATGCCATGTCCCGTCGAGATATCAAATTGCCGACATCTTTACAAAGGGTCTTCCCTCGGTCATTTTTGAAGATTTTAGAGACAGTCTTAGCGTTCAAAGACCGTCCGCTATGACTGCGGGGGGGGGGTGTGTGTTAAATATACACAATATACATGTGTATATTGTGTATATTAGGTATTAGCTATGCTCACGGATTGGCCCTTGGATGGGCTGATTATTATGTGTAATTTATGGTAAATATTTAGTATCCTAGTTTAGGTAAGGTTGTAATATAATTAGTATTGTATTACCATAATTAGTGTATTACCATAAATGTATAGAATAAGATTTTAGGAATAGAATAGGAATAAGATTCTCCTATTATGTAACTTGTATATATAGCCTTTCAATTAATGAAAATAATCAAGAGATTATTTCTTTCAGATTCAATAAATAAGACTGTTTTTTAGAAACAAAATGATTCATGGGAAAAGCAATACCCTCCTTCTGGCCCTTATTTCTTTGAGGTTGTTTTATTCAAGGCAAAGCTAGTGCAGTAATACTAGTTTCATGTTCATCAATGAATCTTGCTAACCTTCTAAAACCAACACTATATATCAAGGTAGCATCAAGAACACAATGATTCTTCTGGAACTTAGGGAGCTCTAATCACACCATCTATTGGCTGATTTTTCTTAAACGTAGAAACAGGTGCGGAGCCAGCATTATGGTTACGGGTTTGGCGGAACCTAGTAGTTTAGGGTCAAACCCTGTATTTATATTAAAAAATTCATTTAATATGTATAAATAATCTATCCATAACACAGTAAGCAAATATAATTGTGCCTTTAGAACCCATAAACTAAAAATCCTAGCTCTGCGTAGAAGAAGGCTATCCATCAAGAAGAGAAGAAAAATGCTTGCAGTTGCTAGTACTTGTTTATCACTCCTCAATAAACAATTTAGAATGTAGAAGACACTGAAGTTTAAGGATAAAAAGTGCCTTCATGCATCATATTAGGAGTTGATGGACCACTCATCTAAGTAGCATCCAGAGTAGTTTCATATTTATTTCCTCCTGCTGACTTTAAATAACATAATTCATAGCATGATGAGCACACTTACTCTGGGATTGCAAATTAATCCTGTCAGGCATAAATGACTTGATGCAAAGGACTGCACAGTTAGTTGGCATTTGAAACCTCTTATTCCAACATCCTCTGCTGGCTGTAAATCATTTGATACCGAGTATGATCAAGGATTACAAACTTAACCAGAATTTGATATTACTTGCTTCCAGATAGGTGTGGTACTTGGAGTCTCTTTAGATTACGAAATTCTCTGGGGACACAGATCAATCCAAAAAAAAAGAGATGTCAGTCATTACCTCACTCAATGTCTTCAGTCTCATCTTAAATCAAAGAGGTTAATTAAGATCACCCTAACCTAAGTGGCCTTGGATGGCATGAGCCTAGAGAAAACCAAAGCTACCAAGAACAAATGAAGCAAACAATTGGATAAGGCTCATTCTGAACTGAATTCATTGGTTAATCATACTTATATCATGTTACTCTTTTCTTTTATTGCGGTTGAAGCCCAAATTATCTAGCAGAGATCCAAATCCTTACAGACTATTTAGAAATCCCCTAATAATCTCAGAAAACGTACTCGATAATTTTTTACCTTAAATGTTAGATGCCACTGCCCACTGGGCACTGGGCATGATTCTTATCTTCTATTTTAAAATAAGGTTGCAATTGCATTGTCCTCCTTGCAGCTTCGCCAAGCCCCCAATATAGAGGTTGCCAATTATCTCGATCCAACTATAACCAGGATCCCTTTTAACTCCTGTCTCTTTCATCAACTTCTGCACTCTAGCTGCCTGATCCCAGTACCCTAACCTCGCATATAAATTTACCAGCTGCAAGTGAGTAGATTTGGACCCCGGTTCCAGCACAAGCCTATTCTCTGCAGCCTCAATCCCCAACCGAAAGTTCCCCTGAAGCCCACATGATATAAGCAACGAACCCCAAATAACACCGTTCGGTTGAATTGTCATATTTGTAATAAACTCACGAGCCTCTTCTAGTAAACGTGCTCGTCCGAGAAGATCAATGATACATGAATAATGATCTAGTTCTGGCTTCACACCAAAATCAACCATTAAATTAAAGGCATGCCTTCTTTAACAAAACCTGCATGGCGGCAAGAAGATAACACCCCGAGGAATGTAATGGAATCAGGTCTCACTTTTTGCTTCTTCATTTCCTCGAAAAGTTCAATAGCTTGAATTGCATGTCCTTGTTGTCCATATCCGCAAGTCATCGAGTTCCACGACACCAAATCTTTACTCTTCATATTTTCAAAAAATGTAAAGAGCATCCTTAACTTCCCCACATTTACAATACATCGATAAAATGGCATTCACAACATGTATATACGAATCAAAACCCGTACGAATTATTTGGCAGTGAAGGCTCCTGCCATGACCAAAACACCCGCTACCCATACATGCACTCAACAAGCTCGAACAAGTGAATTCATTAGGTTTCAATACTAATCCCTTCATATCCTTATACAGTTTCAAGCACATATCTAACTAATTCTCTTGTGCAAACCCATTTAACATAGCACTCCAAGACACAACACTTCTCACAGGCATTTCATCAAACACTTGGTAAGCATCCACCACTCCTCCAAAATTACTATAAAAAGTGATCAAAGAACTACCAACATACATATTAGATAAAAATCCATTAACAATCACTAAGCAATGTACTTGAATCCCTATACGCATAAACTCATAGCATTTGATACTAAACTCACCCCAATTTTATACCCTTCTTTATGAAACCTAAAAAGCAATGAGATTGAATCTTCCATTGAACACGAAAAGGACAGTTTTTTATCCAATGGGTGTTTATAATTTTACTCAGAAAAAGACAGTTTTTTATCCAATGGGTGTTTATAATTATGCTCACAACCTGTTTGAAGAAAGTCCTCAATGAGCTGAAGACAATTTTGGTGATTTTTGGTTACATTTTGCTTTGGAGCTAAGATATCAAGGAATTTTTGGCCTTTGAATGACAAATTTTTTCTCATACCATAACGAAAAAATAGATTGCTCATTTTGTCAACCAAGTTTTAGGATGATGCAGAATATTATGTACTATTTGCAGTATGTTCATGTAAAAAGATTGACATAAGTGAAAATTTCATTATACTATTTGCAGTATGTTGATGTTAATTTTACGAATGCTCATTCAACTACGCCAACTCAAGAACGGGTGATTACTCAATCGATTTATTAGTAACTTTAAATAAGATTTCGAACTCAAATATTAGATCATGTAGAGTAGAATATAAGTTCAATCACGCCCACTTATGCCTAATAAAAACTAAGTGCACGTGGGTCCAGAATCGGTGATGAGTTACATTTGACTTAATTTAGTTATTCTAAATTGATCCAGTGAAATAATTATATTTAATTTTTTAATAAATAAATATGAATTAATGAAAGTTAACTAAATAAGATAATAAATAGTAAATAACAAAGATAAAAAAAATCACTTGTTTGACATTATAAATAATTTGTTTCTCCTTACTATCAATTGACAAAAATGCATGTTTTGTCCAAAATCACACTCTACATGTATTTTATAAATAATTCAATACAAATGCATGTTTTATCCAAAAAATCATTTTGCGTGTACTTTGTAAATAATGCAATATAAATGCATACTTTATTCAAAAGAACCAATTTATATGTATTTTATAAATAATGCAACATAAATGCATGTTTTCCCAAAAATCACTTTACATGTATTTTTATAAACAATGTCATACAAATGCATGTCTTTTATCCAAAAAATCAACTTTGCATATATTTTATAAATAATGTCTTACAAATGCATGCCTTTTTTTTTTTAAATTTTACATGTATTATATAAACAAAATGCCTACTTTGTCGGAAATTTATCTCTCAAAACCGCAAACACTTTTGCGAGACTCTTCAAAAGAATAAGTGGTGAAAATCTATACATTGTCAAAAAATTGCATCCTTTATTAACTACTTGCAACATCATGTTAACTTTATACTTTTAAAACATCCATTTTTTTATCATAATAATTAACCTGAGTTTGACCGGATAACCGCAAGTTAGCGGATCTTAAAGGATGTCTAACTCCTTCCCTTTAGGATAATAAAGAACCCTTACCTAGAATCTCATAGTTTTGCAGATCGATAATCGAAGTTCATTTTGCAACATTTATTATTAATATCTAGGTGCCCTAATTCACCGTAGAATAATTAGGTGGCGACTCCTCAAACATTTTTATCAAATCCAGGGGAAACGCCCGTGCGTCACGACCGTTGGGTAAAAAACGGGCACGCACAACTGTTATTGGAGGAAGTTAAATTCCATTAAAGAACAGATGAGAACTTGGTATTATAATGGACAATATAAACTTATAGCAAATGGACTGTATTCTGTCACCAACAGTTATCTGAGCATGTTGGGCACAATGACAAATATGAGAGAGGCCGACTTACTGTGGAATTCTATCATGCTACCTAAGCAAAGATTCATCATATGGCTAGCATATAGGAACAAATTATTAACAAAGATGAGGCTCCAGAAGTTGAACATACCAGTGGATGATACAAAATGTACTTGTGTTCTGCAGATACTGATGATTCACAATTACATCTGTTTGGAAACTTCAAATGGAGTACAACACTAAGAGAAAAAACTTCAAACTGGCTGGGAATAACAATCAGACAAAGTGAAGTTAAAGTAGGGATAGAGTGGATCAAGAGAAGACATTGGAGACAATTCAAGAAAGAGATTGGTGTAGCAGTGTGGGGAGCCATGGTATACCATACATGGCAAGCGAGGAACAGAAAAGTATTCAAGAATATGGATACAGATACGAGGGTTATTAGCACCCAAATACAGACTGAAATTCGTACAAGAATTGCAGTATTTAAATGTTGTAAGAGGGCTCTTAAATGTAGATATTGGATAGAGCAAATTTGTAAATAGACAAGATAGTTGATAGCTGCTAAATGTTGAACTTTAGATAATTAACTGCATCCTTCTAGAAAGGAAGTAGTTAAACGTAAGATACTCTCTAAAGTGTAATTATTTTGACAGTAATGATAATATTTCACAGTTGTTTACTAAAAAATCTCTTGGTTACCTCAAAATATTGCAATTTGACTGACTCAAACTTGCAAGTCTTTCCCAAAACAAACAAGTATTAGGGTATAAGTAATTCCAAGCTCAACACTTTACTTTAATATAAACGTAGTCAAATAAATATAGTATTTTTCAATAAGTCAATGAGTTATTTAAAATCACCAAACAACGGATTTATCAAAATTCTAGTATGGAAAAATAGCCTATAATCATCTTACAAATCAAAACCAGCGAATAAAACTAGGTAGAGTCCATAATAAAAGAAAAGTCAAGAAAAAGCTCTTCAATTATCTTATAGATCACAGGAATTCCACACTCTTCAATTATGTTATACTTGGTATTTAATATTTGGTTTGTTCCATTAAAAATTACTCCCTCTGTTATTACTCCCTCTGTTTAAAAAAGATTGATATTTTTCGCTTTTCGAGAGTCAAACTTTCTAATTTTGATCGTATATTAGAACATAGAATCTATAGATTTTTTGAAATAAAATTAAATATTTGAAAACTACGTAAAAAGTAATATAAGTCATCATAATTAATAATTTAAAATATTTAAAAGAGATCTAAAATATTATGGTAAAAGAACAGCTCGTTTGACTCTCGAAAAGCGAAAGTGTCAATCTTTTTGAGACGGAGGGAGTAGTATATTATATTCTTAAAATTATATGTTTTCGTCATTTTTATATAAAGAATATGTTTATTAGTGTATCCAGCTTGACTCTCTTTAGCTTTATTTTGATACGCAAACGAATAGATTTATTATGTTATTACATTTTCAACAAATAAAAGATAGCAGCCATGAAATATTGTTTAGATTCTACGGCATGTTATAAATTATTTAAAAATTATTAGAAATTTGCCTTTTGTGGGGAGGTGCGTCCACCCATATTTAATGAATTAAACACTAGTGTTCCGCATGTTGGAGGCTTTGTCTCTTCACACATGCATAATCTACTAAGTGAGTAGATGACCGTTGGGCCAAGAATTGTCAAATTTCGTTGAGAAATGAAAGAGATATTAATCCATGAAGTAAGGTGTTTGAGGCAATGGAAATATGGTGTGGGACAAATCTACCACATCAGTGGAAAAAAGAAGAATTGCTCTCTATATAAGTCTCTTAATTGGCTAAGGGTTCGGGGCCCCAAGAGGTAACTCATGTGTTTAAATGAAGGAGGACCTAGATGTGCTTGGGTTCAAGGCTAAGCCCACACGCGCGCCGCCGCCGCCCGCCCGTCAAGTCCGGTCGTGGGACTTTCAAATATTATCTCTTTGGACCCCAAATTGTTTAATATTTCCAGTTTGGTCCCTAGAGTTTCTGGAAAGTTGAATTTGGGAACGACGGAAGACAGAAAGTTTCTGCCTACCGTTGGAGTTGATTTTTGGGGCGTTAGTGTGCATTAATCATCCATTACTTGACTAATTAACTCATCCATAATCAGCCCTCCTTCAATGACCATAATCAGCCTCCGTAATGGCTATTAACAACCATGTTTTGGCAGTTGAGGAGTCCCTCCCTCATGCTATATATTGAGCTTTTTGGCTCAATTGCAACACACGAAACAGTGACGAAAAACACACACATACACAAAATATACCCAGCAGAAACAGAGACACACTATATACACAGAGACAAAACAGAAGAGAAACTCAGTCCAAAAACGTTGGACGAAAACATAAACTCTTCTTTCCTTTTCCATTTCTTCAGCAAGACGTTTCGTATTTGTTTTCTTCGTCAGACTCAACCTATTTGCTTTATAGCGTTGAGATTAAGTGTTGTTTTATCTTGGGAGACTATTTCCCGCTAACGTAAAAGCATATATACGGGGTAATCTTGTCTTAAGGACAGAGTGCAATCACTCGACTCAGCACACAGTTGTAACAATCCAGATTTAGTTGTTTTTTTATTTCAGGTTATCAAGATTCAACAACTTTGCGGCAGTTCTGAAGATTGACTATTTGTTTATCCTTTCAAACACTTGTAATATTTATTTACTTCCCGTACTGCTTTACAATATGCAACAAATTTAAGACAAGCCAAAACATGGCTGTGGTTTTCTGGTAGAAGAGAGTGATGATTATGTTGTTGAAGGTCAACGTGTTCATGGTGTCACCGCTCCCGATAGTGATGGGAACAAGCGCCCGCGAGAGGCTGAGAATGTCAACTGGGACAAGAGGAGAAGGCTGAAGATGTGGTTCTATCTTGGAGCAGAAGGCTTATATCTGTCCCAGACAAATGATCCAAATTATGGTAAGAAGGAAATGGACACTCAGTCCGATGAAGTGACTGAAGTGGGCCAGAATCCGAAATAGGGATAAGTAATTTCTCTTCCTTGTCATGAATAAGATTAAATAGTGTCTGATTCAAAAGGTCTTAAAGTAAGAAGGAATATGCTACAAATTTAAGACAAGATTGTATTAGTGTTCGAAAGATGTCGGTCGAAAGTTGTGTGACCAAATCTGGATATGGCTGTGGTTTTCTGGTAGAAGAGAGTGATGATTATGTTGTTGAAGGTCAACATGTTCATGGTGTCACCTCTCTCGAGAGTGGTGGGAACAAGCGCCCACGAGAGGCTGATGATGTCAACTGGGACAAGAGGAGAAGGCTGAAGATGTGGTTTTATCTTGGAGTAGAAGGCTTATATCTGTCCCAGACAAATGATCCAAATTATGGTAAGGAGGAAATGGATACTCAGTCCGATGAAGTGACTGAAGTGGGCCAGAATCTGAAATAGGGATAAGTAATTTCTCTTCCTTGTCATGAATAAGATTAAATAGTGTCTGATTAAAAAGGTCTTAAAGTAAGGAGGAGTATGAAAATATTTTCTCGAAATAATTTATATTCCTTAGGCTTTAAAATCAGAAGTTTAATCTCTTTTTCCTTCCCGTTTAAAGATTGGATTTTGTAAACGACTTAAAAAGATCCGTTCTTTTAAGTGTAATTATTAAAAGTGTGTAAAGTATGTTCGCACATACGAGGGAGAAAGATCCACTGACTGTGCGAAAACTGTTACCACTCTTAAGTAAGCGCTAGGGATTTCCCTAGGCACCAATCATAAGGGAAGAAGACTAAAAGCTAAAGACGTTGAGCCTGTCACACTATTTGGCAGAAGATCCTTCATAGGATGATATTGGACACTCAGTCATACAAAGCCTCCGGGCGACTGGAGTGGGCCAAAATTCCTTTGATATGATGATATTGGACACTCAGTCATACAAAGCCTACGGGAGACTGAAGTGGGGCCAGAATTCATTTCATAGGAAAAGTAATGGACACCTAGTAAGGTGGGCCAGAGTTTCCAGGTCTTAAATGATCTGAAGGCCAAAAGAAAGGCAGAAAAGAAATTAGACACTCAGTCTGCCAAAGCAACTGGAGTGGGCCAGAGTATCCAGATCACATATGATCCGGTTACGCCCTAACCATGGGCAAGAGGTTGTTCATGTGAAGCAATGCCACCTCTAAAGTATAAGGGGTTTGGAGATGCTGTCATCAATAGGACTTCAGGGAATGGGATCACTCCAAAAGGAGGTGATACATATCCCAAACTTGGTTTAAGGGACGTTGTTGGTCAAGCTGGTTTGAGACTAGTCCAACAGGTCTGGAATAACTAAGAATGATACAGTATGTCTGTAGCCAAATGAATGATATATTTGTAATTCGTGCATCTATGCCATCATAGATTAAGACACGTTAAATAGAAAGTCATTCAAAATCTAGCGAAGTTGAGATTGTTGTCTTCTTTTGACATAAACCCTCAAAATGAATGTGAGGTAGGCGAAGAGGAAAAATCACCTTTCCAAAATCCGTCAAAGGAATAGCGAAAGAAGCACCGCTCCTCTAGAACTTAGTCACACCTTTATTGGTGATTTAAAGTTTATACAAAATAGAGGGGGGAGACAAGTACTTTGTGACCTTCATTGATGATGGTACAACATATGGAATCCTTTGTTTGTTGAAAAGCAAAGATGAAGTTGTTGAAGTGGATAAGCGCTACAAAGCAGAAGCTGAAAATCAACTAAGCCTACGGATTGAGGAATTCGTAGTGATAGAGGGGGAAAATGTGAAGCATCGTTCATTAAACGACTGCTCATTACTCACCTCAGTCCAACGGTGTTAGCCAAGCGCAAAGTCGTACGCCCAAAATATGTGGGGCAAGGCGATCCTTACCGCTAATGCGATTCTCAACAGAAATACGCATAAGGATAATGATAACTCTCCGTGTGAAACATGGAAATGATCTCACATACAAATGTTGTGATGTGGGGTGGCTCGGTAGAAGTTGGAATACCGAAAGAGGTCAAGTTGGACCTAAGACTGTAGATTGCATATCCACTGGATCTGTAAATAACAGTAGTGCTTATCGCCTATTGGTGTCAAAGAATGCTGAATTCTTTGAAGATAACTTTCCTTGAAAAGGAAAAAGAAGTAATTGCTCGAGGTTAGCAAGAACCCGCGAGAGCCTGACTGTCCGAAACTAGACGTTCCGTATCTACAGGACTCGAAAGTTGCTGGCTATCCGGAACTTAATATTCCAGATCTGCAGAACTCAGGGATTCTAGATGTTGAACCGAGACAGAGCAAATAGGGGACAAAGACTTGTTCCAGGCCTTCTAGCTTGTATGGTTGAGAACGAACCATGGACAATTAACAAATAATTATCATCTCCAAAAGCGTTTCTTTGGAAAGAAGCTACAAAGAGAGAAATAGATTCCATCATATAGAACCATACTTGCATAATTGTTGATCTTCCTCCGGGGAAAGAACCTTTGGGTTGTGAAAAAGGATACTCAAAAGTGAGTACAAAGTAGATGGATCTAGTGACGAGTATAAGGCCTCGACTACTTGTACATGTGCTCCCATGTGAGTAGCTTAACATCCTGGGCCATTGCAGTCTTGCGTGGCATGGATGTTGAAACAACCTTCCCAACCGGAGAGTTGGAAGGAGAGAATCAGAGTTGGTTTGCTGGACTGTTGGGCTTCTTCCTGGACTTTCATTTTGGTCCATGAAATGTTTACATTTTGGTCATGGAAGTTTCAGATAAAACAGAAACAATGAATCTGACCACAGAAACATTGACTCTGAAGTTAGAAAGCCAACAGTTGGAAAACCAACAGTCTGAGAGTGGAAATTATATTGAAATAAAAGATATGGGTATCTTAGATGACATCTTAGGAATTGGATTTCTAAGACATCTAACGGACTGGTCTAACACCAAACTCAGTTGTGAGATAGTTGACAGTCTCGTTGAAGCCACCAATGGATATGAATCATATAACTGATTGAAATCATGGTGCACCCATATACAATGAGCGATATGCGCAGGTCATATAGTTCAATGTATGTTACACACTACAACGGACCTGGTATCGGCCTACAAAGCAGATCAATTGAACTAAGGTTCACTGATGATTTTAATAAATGATCAATAGAAGGCGTTAAGTCGGATATGACGATATCTGAAATATTCGCTTATCTACGGATCATGATATTCTGGATGTCCAGCGGTTCTGGGAGAACACAGTGATGCAAACTGGACATCAGATATGAAGAACACCAAAGCCACAAGTAAATGTGTATGATGGATCTTGGAAAATCCTCTAAGCAAACTTGTATCGGCCGATTCATGATGGAATTGGAGTTTATCGCTTTATACAAAGCATGAAAGAAGTTGAGTAACTTCACGACTCATTAGAGGACGTCCCTTATTGGAAGAAACATGTGCCTTCAGCAGTTATACACTGTGGCTAGCCGGTCGGCTTCAGGAAGGACACAGATGACGGCGTCTGGACATATCTGTCAGGATCTGTCGGATACATAAGACCGTATGACAGTTGATCATCACGGGTGTCACTTCCTTGATTACTAACTAAGGGACTACCCGGAGATCAAGTATTTTGCCTGTCTAGGGGAATGGGCTTAAAACCCAAACAATACGAACCATTGCGGTGGTAACCCAACCATACTGATTGGAGATCCCAAGAATTGGTTCAATGGGAAAACTAAGCTGCAAAAGTTCAGTTGAGCGCTTCGGTGGAAGCAAGAGCACCTCAGATGATGATTTCTGTAGGGAAACATGAATTCAAAGATGTTACCGCGATAGACATTAAAGTGCTACCTGCATGGTGGGTAAAGGTTAAGATTCCAAACCTTTAACGATCCTCAAACGGTTGAGGTTAAGGTTGGGGAAACTTTTAATGATTCCTAACACTTGTGAAGTGGGGTATATCAGGATACCTTGTAGGAGATCACCTATTTAATTGCGAGGACATGCCGCCTCAAATGAACGCACTTAAGAATCAAAGTGTGTCCACGGCCACAACGGACAAAATCATAAGAATGGAAACGAATAAGGAGAGTTATTGTGTTGGTATCATTGTCTTGGCTTACACAAAACACTGACGGTTCAAGACATCACGTTCACCGTGCAGTAAGTAAGTCCGGTGGTATTCAACTAGGAAAGGTTCAAGCTACCTCTCTTGATGCAATAACTTTTCACTGAAAGATTGCTGAAAGTAGGCACCTTGTGTGTGCGCCAAAATCTCTTTCAAGAGGGGATTGTTGGAATTTTGCCTTTGGTGGGGAGGTGCGTCCACCCATATTTAATGAATTAAACACTAGTGTTCCGCATGTTGGAGGCTTTGTCTCTTCACACATTCATAATCTACTAAGTGAGTAGATGACCGTAGGGCCAAGAATCGTCAAATTTCATTAAGAAATGAAAGAGATATTGGTCCACGAAGTAAGGTGTTTGAGGCATGGAAATATGATGTGAGACAAATCTTCCACATCGGTGGGAAAAGGAAGAATTGCTCTCTATATAAGTCTCTTAATTGGCTAAGGGTTTGGGGCCCCAAGGGGTAACCCATGTGTTTAAAGGAGGGAGGACCTAGATGTGCTCGGGTCGTGGGTTGTGGGACTTTTTGATAATATCTATTTGGACCTCAAATTATTTAATATTTATAGTTTGGTCCCTAGAGTTTCTGAAAAGTTGAATTTAGGAACGACGGTGCCTACCGTTGGAGTTGATTTTTGGGGCGTTAGTGTGCATTAATCATTCATTACTTGCAATACGTAGGCTATTAATAGCAATGTTTTGGCAGTTAAGGAGTCCCTCCCTCATGCTATATATTGAGCTTTTTGGCTCAATTGCAACACACGAAACATTGACGAAAAACACACACATACACAAAATATACACAGCAGAAACAGAGACACACTATATACACAGAGACAAAACATAAGAGAAACTCAGTCCAAAAACGTTGGACGAAAACAAAAACTCTTCTTTCCTTTTCCATTTCTTCAGCAAGGCGTTTCGTGTTTGTTTTCTTCGTCAGACTCAACCTATTTGCTTTGTAGCGTTGAGATTAAGTGTTGTTTTATCTTGGGAGACTATTGCCCGCTAACGTAAAAGCATAGATACGGGGCAATCTTGTCTTAAGGACAGAGTGCAATCACTCGACTCAACACACAGTTGTAACAATCCAGATTTAGTTGTTTCTTGATTTCAGGTTATCAAGATTCAAGATTCAACAACTTTGCGGCAGTTCTGAAGATTGACTATTTGTTTATCCTTTCGAACACTTGTAACATTTATTTACTTCCCGTACTGCTTTACAATATCCAACAAAAATTATATCAAAGGTACTACAAGTCATAATAGTTAATAATTTAAAATATTAAAAATAAAAATGATCATCACTTTTCACTAAACATATCAACTATATATTTTATATTTTAACACTTTTATCTAAACACGTTACTGTTTATTCATAAATTTATCTTCTAACACTTACAAAACGCATTTAAGCACTTGGTGCTCCCAAACTACTTAAGTTCAACTAATCCAATAATGTATACATTTTCGTTTCATCTGCCAGAAAATCACTATAACGAAGCATGCTTTGTTTCCTCTGTGCCATTAATTCTCATTCGAAGTTGCCTTGATATGAGGCAGTTAATTTCTACACAAAGGACAACTATTTTTTCTGGTTTAAGTGTCCATCAGTTTGTTTTTTTGTTATCATTCTATCCTAATTGCTTTCAAGGACTAACAAATAGTTAGTCTTCTCTCTCTCTCTCATAAATGCATGTTTTTCCAAAAATTACTTTACATGTATTTTTATAAAAAATGTTATACAAATGCATGTCTTTTATCCAAAAAATCAATTGTGCATATATTTTATAAACAATGTCTTACAAATGCATGCCTTTTTTTTAAATTTTTACATGTATTATATAAACAAAATGCCTACTTTGTCGAAAATTTATCTCTGAAAACCGCAAACACCTTTGCGAGACTCTTCAAAAGAATAAGTGGTGAAAATCTTTACATTGTCAAAAAAATGCATCCTTTATTAAATACTTGCAACATCATGTTAACTTTATATTTTTAAAACATGCATTTTTTTAGCATAATAATTAATCTGAGTTTGACCGGATAACCGCAAGTTAGCGGATCTTAAAGGATGCCTAACTCCTTCCCTTTAGGATAATAAAGAACTCTTACCTAGAATCTCATAGTTTCGCAGACCGGTAATCGGAGTTCATTTTGCAGCATTTATTATTAACATCTAGGTGCCCTAATTCACCGTAGAATAATTAGACGGCGACTCGTCAAGCATTTTTATCAAATCCAGGGGAAACACCCGTGCGTCACGACCGTTGGGTAAAAAACGGGCACGCACATCTATTATTAGAGGAAGTTAAATTACATTAAAGAACAGATGAGAACTTGGTATTATAATGGACAATATAAACTTACAGCAAATGGACTGTATTCTGTCACCAACAGTTATCTGAGCATGTTGGGCACAATGACAAAGATGAGAGAGGCCGACAGCATATAGGAACAAATTATTAACAAAGATGAGGCTCCAGAAGTTGAACATACCAGTGGATGATACAAAATATAGCTTGTGTTCTGCAGATACTGATGATTCACAATTACATCTGTTTGGAAACTTCAAATGGAGTACAACACTAAGAGAAGAAACCTCAAACTGGCTGGGAATAACAATCAGACAAAGTGAAGTTAAAGCAGGGATATAGTGGATCAAGAGAAGACATTGGAGACAATTCAAGAAAGAGATTGTTGTAGCAGTGTGGGGAGCCATGGTATACCATACATGGCAAGCGAGGAACAGAAAAGTATTCAAGAATATGAATGCAGATACGAGGGTTATTAGCACCCAAATACAGACTGAAATTCGTACAAGAATTGCAGTAGTTAAATGTTATAAGAGGGCTCTTAAATGTAGATATTGGATAGAGCAAAGTTGTAAATAGACAAGATAGTTGATAGCTGCTAAATGTTGAACTTTAGATAATTAACTGCATCCTTTCTAGAAAGGAAGTAGTTAAATGTAAGGTACTCTCTAAAGTGTAATTATTTTGACAATAATGATAATACTTCACAGTTGTTTACTAAAAAATCTCTTGGTTACCTCAAAATACTGCAATTTGACTGACTCAAACTTGCAAGTCTTTCCCAAAACAAACAAGTATTAGGGCATAAGTAATTCCAAGCTCAACACTCTACTTTAATATAATCGTAGTCTAATAAATATAATATTCTTCAATAAGTCAATGAGTTATTGAAAATCACCAAACAACGGATTTATCAAAATTATTGTACGAAAAAATAGCCTATAATCATCCTACAAATCAAAACCAGCGAATAAAACTAGGCAGAGTCCATAATAAAAGAAAAGTCAAGAAAAAACACCTCAATTATCTTATTGATCAAAGGGATTCCACACTCTTCAATTATGTTATACTTGGTATTTAATGTTTGGTTTGTTCCATTAAAAATTACTCCCTCTGTTTAAAAAAGATTGACACTTTTCATTTTTCGAGAGTCAAACTTTCTAATTTTGATCGTATATTAGAACATAGAATCTATAAATTTTTTGAAATAAAATTTACATATTTGAAAATTACGTAAAAAGTAATATAAGTCATCATAATTAATAATTTAAAATATTTAAAAGAGATCTAAAATATTACGGTAAAAGAACAACTCGTTTGACTCTCGATCAGTTTGTTTTTTTGTTAAGTGTCAATCAGTTTGTTTTTTTGTTATCATTCTATCCTAATTGCTTTCAATGACTAACAAATAGTTAGTCTTCTCACTCTCTCTCTCTCATACAATAATTTTATCTCTATCAAAGGACCAACTATTTTTTCTGGTTTAAGTGTCAATCAGTTTGTTTTTTTGTTATCATTCTATCCTAATTGCTTTCAATGACTAACAAATAGTTAGTCTTCTCACTCTCTCTCTCATACAATAATTTTATCTCAATATCGGAGGAGCATTCACGGCATGGCCGACTGATCATTAAGACCGGTGCTCTAAAGCCAAATTTAATGTGAAGTCTTATCCTTTTTTTAAAAATCATAAATATGTGTACTCAAAGTATATTTTTCTAGTTTTTTGAGATATAAAGTTGTCACTAATTTTCTTATAAACCATTTAATCTCTCCTGATGAGACATTGTTGATTTTTGGTAATAGAACCTGATTCAAGTAATCGATAACTTGATGTTTTTGATGTTTCAATATACTTGATGCAATGCTTGAACCTGAGGAAAAACAAAAAGAACAAAACATGAATAGTATAGTTTACTCAATAGTACATTTCAGTTCTGTTTTATTATAGAACAATAGTACTCTTTTATTTACCAGGATAATATAGCTTATCGATAATTTGAACTCTTGCAAAAAACAAGAACAGAAGTATAAGAGTGTATTGCATGTTCTGATGAGAAAGGTAAAAAAATGAGACTTGAACTATTGGAGATACAAAAAAAAAAGTGTTTAAAGTATATTACACGTTTGAAGGGGAGCCTTGAAGTAACTGATAAAGTTGTTGTCATGTGACCAGGAGGTCATGAGTTCAAGCCGTGAAAACAGCCTCTTCCAGAAATGCAAGGTAAGACTGCGTACAATAGACCCTTGTGGTCCGACCCGTTCCCGAACCCTGCGTATATCGGGAGTTTAGTACACCGAGCTGTCTTTTTACACGTTTCTAATGAGAAATATAAAGAACAGAAGAACAATGTAGGTACCTCACTTGTAATATCAATTGTAGAATGTAATAACTCGAAATTTTGCATTCACGATAAATGTTTAGGGGAATGATTGGCTTTTTCCAATCTTTGCTCAAACAGTTACACCAATCAAAAAATAAAAAAATATTTTTCTTTTTCATAAAATATTTTACTTTAGTTTCTACTTTGAAATACTCAATATTTGTTCTGGTTTAAGTGTCCATCTGTTTGTTTTTTGCTTTCCATTCTATCCAAATCGCTTTCACTGACTTAACAAATAGTTTAGTCTTCGATCTCTCTTCCATTGAATACTTTTATCCGATTAGGAGGCGAATACAAAGGGAGAAAAGTAGAAGAATAGAAGGTATATTTTCCTTTTTTGTCTAATTATTTGTATTTGAAATTCAGTGTCCTGATTGATAAAAAATAATTCACGTGTATGCCATTAAAAGAGGAAATGCTGACAAGAATTGTTGTGATGGTAATCAAGAAATTAAGAAATATCAGTTAGATCCATCACACCTATTCTAAGATTAATTAAAAAACTTTGGACCAACAAATTTGAAGTCCAAATACTTATCTTCTTAATTAGTCCTTTAACCATATATATAACATGGTTTTGAAGAAAATGAATGTCCTAAATTAAAGTAGGACTTTTCTTTAAAGCATAGAGTATTCTCTAATCATACGGCATGCACTGTACTGAAATCCTTTGAATTTTCTTCACACATGACATATGAAACAAAATTCCACAATGTTTAAATTTAACAATTTTCACAGTTTCCTAAATATATATTTGATCGAGATAAAAATTGCTTACTTTTGAGTTTTGACAAAATTTAAAGGACCAAAAGTGCTCACTTTGGCAAACTTAATTACCAAAACTGCTAAGGTAGTTCTTAAGGGATTAATTTTGAACTACCACCTAAGATAAGGCCCATTTTTGTCATTTTATCTACTAATCACCTTTGAATTTTCTTCACACATGTGAAACAAAATTCCACAAAGTTTACTTATAAATACACTACTTATCTCACATTCATAATCACTACAACTTTTTTTCTCTCCACTAGAACTAAAGAAAAATGTGGTTGTTCAACGTCCCATTATTACTCGTTTATCTCATGGTATTAGCAATATTTCAGTCTTGTGACGCCCAAAATTCACCCCAAGACTATCTTGCAGTTCACAACAATGCTCGTGCCCAAGTCGGGGTCGGGCCAATTGCTTGGGATGCCGGCTTAGCATCCCGAGCACAAAACTACGCCAACTCAAGAACGGGTGATTGCAACTTGATTCATTCTGGTGCAGGGGAAAACCTTGCCAAGGGCAGCGGCGACTTCACAGGGAGGGCCGCTGTAGAGTTGTGGGTGTCGGAGAAGCCTAACTACAACTATGGTACCAACCAATGCATTGGCGGGCAACAGTGTGGACACTATACTCAAGTAGTTTGGCGCAACTCAGTCCGACTAGGTTGTGGTCGGGCTCTTTGCAACGATGGGTGGTGGTTTATTTCTTGCAACTATGATCCTGTAGGCAACTGGGAGGGACAACGTCCTTATTAAAGTGGTTACTTACAACATGTATCTAATACTAAATAAATTCCCATCTTAGATGTCTAAGGAGGTAGAATTGAAGCTTGACAAGTGGGCCGAACTACACGCCTAGCTTAGATATTAAGGGACTAAATGGACGTCTATAATTATTATTTCCCTTTGGTGTTGATAGTATGAATAATTTAGCGTACCATATTTTCATGGTATAGTGGGCTAAAGTTGATAATTAAGTATTGTTGCTTCTTATTCCCTTTAAACATGAATACATAAAGTGTTCCCTATTTTATTTTCTACAATTTTCTCTTTTCTTAAATAAGATTAAAATACGATATATACGTTACTTGACTCAAAAAGGACTGCTTCGATGAAAACATATAAAAGAATAATTATATAAATAAACTAATACCTATGTTCCACTCTATGTGCCGAGATTCGAAATCCGAAGGTCAAAGTATTACCATTTTAGTACAAAGTCAGACATGAATTTTTTAAATTTTCAAAAATAGAATTTACTTATTTAAAAAAATACAAAAAAAGTACTAGGACTTGTAATAATAAACGGTTCAAATTTTTTAATAAAAGTATGGTCAAAGTGAAATATTTTTGACCCCAACCTATAATGTTGTCTGACACATAATGTTGTTTTATCTTGGAAGACTATTGCCCGCTATCGTAAAAACATATATACGGGGCAATCTTGTCTTAAGGACATAGTGCAATCACTTGACTCAACACACAGTTGTAACAATCCAGATTTAGTTGTTTTTTTATTTCAGGTTATCAAGATTCAAAATTCAACAACTTTGCGGGAGTTCTGAAGATTGACTATTTGTTTATCCTTTCGAACACTTGTAATATTTATTTACTTCTCGTACTGCTTTACAATATCCAACAAATTTAAGACAAGCCAAAACATGGCTGTGGTTTTCTGGTAGAAGAGAGTGATGATTATGTTGTTGAAGGTCAACGTGTTCATGGTGTCACCTCTCTCGAGAGTGGTGGGAACAAGCGCCCACGAGAGGCTGATGATGTCAACTGGGACAAGAGGAGAAGGCTGAAGATGTGGTTTTATCTTGGAGTAGAAGGCTTATATCTGTCCCAGACAAATGATCCAAATTATGGTAAGGAGGAAATGGATACTCAGTCCGATGAAGTGACTGAAGTGGGCCAGAATCTGAAATAGGGATAAGTAATTTCTCTTCCTTGTCATGAATAAGATTAAATGGTGTCTGATTAAAAAGGTCTTAAAGTAAGGAGGAATATGAAAATATTTTCTCGAAATAATTTATATTCCTTACGCTTTAAAATAAGAAGTTTAATCTCTTTTTCCTTCCCGTTTAAAGATTGGATTTTGTAAACGACTTAAAAAAATCCATTCTTTTAAGTGTAATTATTAAAAGTGTGTAAAGTATGTTCGCACATACGAAGGAAAAAGATCCACTGACTGTGCGAAAACTGTTACCACTCTTAAGTAAGCGCCATGGATTTCCCTAGGCAGCAATCATAAGGGAAGAATACTAAAAGCTAAAGACGTTGAGCATGTCACACTATTTGGCAGAAGATCCTTCATAGGATGATATTGGACACTCAGTCATACAAAGCCTCCGGGCGACTGGAGTGGGCCAAAATTCCTTTGATATGATGATATTGGACACTCAGTCATACAAAGCCTACGGGAGACTGAAGTGGGGCCAGAATTCATTTCATAGGAAAAGTAATGGACACCTAGTAAGGTGGGCCAGAGTTTCCAGGTCTTAAATGATCTGAAGGCCAAAAGAAAGGCAGAAAAGAAATTAGACACTCAGTCTGCCAAAGCAACTGGAGTGGGCCAGAGTATCCAGATCACATATGATCCGGTTATGCCTTAACCATGGGCAAAAGGTTGTTTATGTGAAGCAACGCCACCTCTAAAGTAGAAGGGGTTTGGAGAGGCTATCCTCAATAGGACTTCAGGGAATGAGATCACTCCAAAATGAGGTGATACATGTCCCAAACTTGGTTTAAGGGACGTTGTTGGTCAAGCTGGTTTGAGACTAGTCCAACAGGTCTGGAATAACTAAGAATGGTACAGTATGTCTGTAGCCAAATGAATGATATATTTGTAATTTGTGCATTTATGCCATCATAGATTAAGACACGTTAAATAGAAAGTCATTCAAAAGCTAGCGAAGTTGAGATTGTTGCCTTCTTTTGACATAAACCCTCAAAATGAATGTGAGGTAGGCGAAGAGGCAAAATCACTTTTCCAAATTCCATTAAAGAAATAGCGAAAGAAGCACCGCTCCTCTAGAACTTAGTCACACCTTTATGGGTGATTTAAAGTTTATACAAAATAGGGGGGAGACAAGTACTATGCGACCTTCATTGATGATGGTACAACGTATGGAATCCTTTGTTTGTTGAAAATCAAAGATGAAGTTGTTAAAGCGGATAAGCGCTACAAAGCAGAAGTTGAAAATCAACTTAGCCTACGAATTGAGGAATTCGTAGTGATAGATGGGGAGAATGTGAAGCATCGTTCATTAAACGACTGCTCATTACTCACCTCAGTCCAACGGTGTTATCCAAGCGCAAAGTCGTACGCCTAAAATATGTGGGGCAAGGCGATCCTTACCGCTAATGCGATTCTCAACAGAAATACGCATAAGGATAAGGATAACTCTCCGTGTGAAACATGAAAATGATCTCACATACAAATGTTGTGATGTGGGGTGGCTTGGTAGAAGTTGGAATACCGAAAGAGGTCAAGTTGGAACTAAGACTGTAGATTGCATATCCACTGGATCTGCAAATAACAGTAGTGCTTATCGCCTCTTGGTGTCAAATAGTGTTGAATTCTTTGAAGATAACTTTCCTTGAAAAGGAAAAAGAAGTAATTGCTCGAGGTTAGCAAGAACCCGCGAGGGCCTGACTGTCCGGAACTAGACGTTCCGTATCTACAAAACTCGAAAGTTGCTGGCTATCCGGAACTTAATATTACAGATCTGCAGAACTCAGGGATTCTAGATGTTGAACCGAGACGGAGCAAAGAGGGGACAAAGACTTGTTCCAGGCCTTCTAGCTTGTATGGTTGAGAACGAACCATGGACAATTAACAAATAATTGTCATCTCCAAAAGCGCTGCTTTGGAAAGAAGCTACAAAGAGAGAAATAAATTCCATCATATAGAACCATACTTGCATAATTGTTGATCTTCCTCCGGGGAAAGAACCTTTGGATTGTGAAAAAGGATACTCAAAAGTGAGTACAAAGTAGATGGATCTAGTGACGAGTATAAGGCCTCGGCTACTTGTACCTGTGAGTAGCTTAACATCCTGGGCCATTGCAGTCTTGCGTGGCATGGATGTTGAAACAGCCTTCCCAACCGGAGAGTTGGAAGGAGAGGATCAGAGTTGGTTTGCTGGACCGTTGGGCTTCTTCCTGAACTTTCATTTTGGTCCCTGAAATGTTTACATTTTGGTCCTGGAAGTTTCAGATAAAATAGAAACAATGAATCTGACCACAGAAACATTGACTCTGAAGTTAGAAAGCCAACAATTGGAAAACCAACAGTCTGAGAGTGGAAATTATATTGAAACAAAAGATATGGGTATCTCAGATGACATCTTAGGAATTGGATTTCTAAGACATCTAACGAACTGGTCTAACTCCAAATTCAGTTGTGAGATAGTTGACAGTCTCGTTGAAGCCACCAATGGATATGAATTATATAACTGATTGAAATCATGGTGCACCCATATACAAGGAGCGATATGCGCAGGTCACATATAGTTCAATGTATGTTACACACTACAACGGACTTGGTATCGGCCTACAAAACAGATCAATTGAACTAAGGTTCACTGATGATTTTAATAAATGATCAATAGAAGGCGTTAAGTCGGATATGACGATATATGAAATATTCGCTTATCTACGGATCATGGTATTCTGGATGTCCAGCGGTTCTGGGAGAACACAGTGATGCAAACTAGACATCAGATATGAAGAACACTAAAGCCACAAGTAAATGTGTATGGTGGGTCTTGGAAAATCCTCTAAGAAAACTTGAATCGGCCGATTCATGATGGAATCAGAGTTTATCGCTTTACACAAAGCATGAAAGAAGTTGAGTAACTTCATGACTCATTAGAGGACATCCCGTATTGGGAGAAACCTGTGCCTTCAGCAGTTATACACTGTGGCTAGCCGGTCGGCTTCAGGAAGGATACGGATGACGGCGTCTGGACATATTTGTCAGGATCTGTCGGATACATAAGACCGTATGGCAGTTGATCATCACGGGTGTCACTTCCTTGATTACTAACCAAGGGACTACCCGGAGATCAAATGTTTTGCATGTCTAGGGGAATGTGCTTAAAACCCAAACAATATAAACCATTGCGGTAGTAACCTAACCATACTAATTGGGGATCCCAAGAATTTGGTTTAATGGGAAAACTAAGCTGCAAAAGTTCAGTTGAGCGCTTCGGTGGAAGCAAGAGCACCTCAGATGATGATTTCTATAGGGAGACATTAATCAAATATGTTCCCGCGATAGACATTAAAGTGCTACCTGCATGGTGGGTAAAGGTTAAGCTTCCAAACCTTTAACGATCCTCAAACGGTTGAGGTTAAGGTTAAGGTTGGGGAAACTTTTAATGATTCCTAACACTTGTGAAGTGGGGTATAGCAGGATACCTTGTAGGAGATCACCTATTTAAGTGCGAGGACATGCCGCCTCAAATGAACGCACTTAAGAATCCAAGTGTGTCCACGGCCACAACGGACAAAACCACAAGAATGAAAATGAATAAGGAGAGTTATTGTGTTGGTATCATTGACTTGGCTTACACTAAACACTGACGGTTCAAGACATCACGTTCACCGCGCAGTAGGTAAGTCCGGTGGTATTCAACTAGGGAAGGTTCAAAGCAGAAGCTACCTCTCCTGATGCAATATCTTTTCGTTGAAAGATTGCTGAAAGTAGGCACCTTGTGTGTGCGCCAAGAACTCTTTCAAGAGGGGATTGTTGGAAATTTGCCTTTGGTGGGGAGGTACGTCCACCCATATTTAATGAATTAAACACTAGTGTTCTGCATGTTGGATGCTTTGTCTCTTCACACATGCATAATCTACTAAGTGAGTAGATGACCGTAGGGCCAAGAATCGTCAAATTTCGTTGAGAAATGAAAGAGATATTGGTCCACGAAGTAAGGTGTTTGAGGCATGAAAATATGGTGTGGGACAAATCTACCACATCGGTGGGAAAATAAAGAATTGCTCTCTATATAAGTCTCTTAATTGGCTAAGGGTTTGGGGTCCCAAGGGGTAACCCATGTGTTTAAAGGAGGGAGAACCTAGATGTGCTCGGGTCGTGGGTCGTGGGACTTTCTGATATTATCTCTTTGGACCCCAAATTATTTAATATTTACAGTTTGGTCCCTAGAATTTCTGAAAAGTTGAATTTGGGAACGACGGAAGGCAGAAAGTTTCTGCCTACCGTTGGAGTTGATTTTTGGGGCGTTAGTGTGCATTAATCATCCATTACTTGGCTGATTAACTCCTCCATAATCAGCCCTCCTAATGACTATTAATAGCCATGTTTTGGCAGTTGAAGAGTCCTTCCCCCATGCTATATATTGAGCTTTTTGGCTCAATTGCAACACACGAAACAGTGACGAAAAACACACACATACATAAAATATACACAGCAGAAACAGAGACACACTATATACACAGAGACAAAACATATGAGAAACTCAGTCCAAAAACATTGGACGAAAACAGAAACTCTTCTTTCCTTTTCAATTTCTTCAGCAAGGCGTTTCGTGTTTGTTTTCTTCGTCAGACTCAACCTATTTGCTTTGTAGCGTTGAGATTAAGTGTTGTTTTATCTTGGGAGACTATTGCCCGCTAACGTAAAAACATATATACGGGGCAATCTTGTCTAAAGGACAGAGTGCAATCACTCGACTCAACACACAGTTGTAACAATCCAGATTTAGTTGTTTCTTGATTTCAGGTTATCAAGATTCAAGATTCAACAACTTTGCGGCAGTTCTGAAGATTGACTATTTGTTTATCCTTTTGAACACTTCTAATATTTATTTACTTCTCGTACTGCTTTACAATATCCAACAAAAATTATATCAAAGGTACTACAAGTCATAATAGTTAATAATTTAAAATATTAAAAATAAAAATGATCATCACTTTTCACTAAACATATCAACTATTTATTTTATATTTTAACACTTTTATCTAAACACGTAACTGTTTATTCATAAATTTATCTTCTAACACTTACAAAACGCATTTAAGCACTTGGTGCTCCGAAACTACATAAGTTCAACTAATCCAATAATGTATACATTTTCGTTTCATCTGCCAGAAAATCACTATAACGAAGCATGCTTTGTTTCCTCTGTGCCATTAATTCTCATTCGAAGTTGCCTGGATATGAGGCAGTTAATTTCTACACAAAGGACAACTATTTTTTCTGGTTTAAGTGTCCATCAGTTTGTTTTTTTGTTATCATTCTATCCTATTTGCTTTCAATGACTAACAAATAGTTAGTCTTCTCTCTCTCATAAATGCATGTTTTTCCAAAAATCACTTTACATGTATTTTTATAAACAATATTATACAAATGCATGTCTTTTATCCAAAAAATCAATTGTGCATATATTTTATAAATAATGTCTTACAAATGCATGCCTTTTGTTTTTAATTTTTACATGTATTATATAAACAAAATGCCTACTTTGTCGAAAATTTATCTCTCAAAACCGCAAACACATTTACGAGACTCTTCAAAAGAATAAGTGGTGAAAATCTTTACATTGTCAAAAAAATGCATCCTTTATTAACTACTTGCAACATCATGCTAACTTTATATTTTAAAACATGCATATTTTAGCATAATAATTAATCTGAGTTTGAACGGATAACCGCAAGTTAGCGGATCTTAAAGGATGTCTAACTCCTTCCCTTAAGGATAATAAAGAACTCTTACCTAGAATCTCATAGTTTCGCAGACCGGTAATCGGAGTTCATTTTGCAGCATTTATTATTATCATCTAGGTGCCCTAATTCACCGTAGAATAATTAGGTGGCGACTCCTCAAGCATTTTTATCAAATCCAGGGGAAACGCCCATGCGTCACGACCGTTGGGTAAAAAACGGACACGCACAGCTGTTATTGGAGGAAATTAAATTCCATTAAAGAACAGATGAGAACTTGGTATTATAATGGACAATATAAACTTACAGCAAAAGGACTGTATTCTGTCACCAACAGTTATCTGAGCATGTTGGGCACAATGACAAAGAAGAGAGAGGCCGACTTACTGTGGAATTCTATCATGCTACCTGAGCAAAGATTCATCATATGGCTAGCATATAGGAACAAATTATTAACAAAGATGAGGCTCCAGAAGTTGAACATACCAGTGGATGATACAAAATGTAGTTTGTGTTCTGCAGATACTGATGATTCACAATTACATCTGTTTGGAAACTTCAAATGGAGTACAACACTAAGAGAAGAAACCTCAAACTGGCTGGGAATAACAATCAGACAAAGTGAAGTTAAAGCAGGGATAGAGTGGATCAAGAGAAGACATTGGAGACAATACAAGAAAGAGATTGTTGTAGCAGTGTGGGGAGCCATGGTATACCATACACGGCAAGCGAGGAACAGAAAAGTATTCAAGAATATGGATACAGATACGAGGGTTATTAGCACCCAAATACAGACTGAAATTCGTAGTTAAATGTTGTAAGAGGGCTCTTAAATGTAGATATTGGATAGAGCAAATTTGTAAATAGACAAGATAGTTGATAGCTGCTAAATGTTGAACTTTAGATAATTAACTGCATCCTTTCTAGAAAGGAAGTAGTTAAATGTAAGGTACTCTCTAAAGTGTAATTATTTTGACAATAATGATAATACTTCACAGTTGTTTACTAAAAAATCTCTTGGTTACCTCAAAATACTGCAATTTGACTGACTCAAACTTGCAAGTCTTTCCCAAAACAAACAAGTATTAGGGCATAAGTAATTCCAAGCTCAACACTCTACTTTAATATAATCGTAGTCTAATAAATATAATATTCTTCAATAAGTCAATGAGTTATTGAAAATCACCAAACAACGGATTTATCAAAATTATTGTACGAAAAAATAGCCTATAATCATCCTACAAATCAAAACCAGCGAATAAAACTAGGCAGAGTCCATAATAAAAGAAAAGTCAAGAAAAAACTCTTCAATTATCTTATAGATCACAGGAATTCCACACTCTTCAATTATGTTATACTTGGTATTTAATGTTTGGTTTGTTCCATTAAAAATTACTCCCTCTGTTTAAAAAAGATTGACACTTTTCATTTTTCGAGAGTCAAACTTTCTAATTTTGATCGTATATTAGAACATAGAATCTATAAATTTTTTGAAATAAAATTTACATATTTGAAAATTACGTAAAAAGTAATATAAGTCATCATAATTAATAATTTAAAATATTTAAAAGAGATCTAAAATATTACGGTAAAAGAAC
Source organism: Anisodus acutangulus (assembly GCA_029783415.1). NCBI lineage: Eukaryota > Viridiplantae > Streptophyta > Magnoliopsida > Solanales > Solanaceae > Anisodus > Anisodus acutangulus. Next base: position 40,761,730 of record CM056508.1, read on the forward strand.
AACTCGTTTGACTCTCGATCAGTTTGTTTTTTTGTTAAGTGTCAATCAGTTTGTTTTTTTGTTATCATTCTATCCTAATTGCTTTCAATGACTAACAAATAGTTAGTCTTCTCACTCTCTCTCTCTCATACAATAATTTTATCTCTATCAAAGGACCAACTATTTTTTCTGGTTTAAGTGTCAATCAGTTTGTTTTTTTGTTATCATTCTATCCTAATTGCTTTCAATGACTAACAAATAGTTAGTCTTCTCACTCTCTCTCTCTCATACAATAATTTTATCTCAATATCGGAGGAGCATTCACGGCATGGCCGACTGATCATTAAGACCGGTGCTCTAAAGCCAAATTTAATGTGAAGTCTTATCCTTTTTTTAAAAATCATAAATATGTGTACTCAAAGTATATTTTTCTAGTTTTTTGAGATATAAAGTTGTCACTAATTTTCTTATAAACCATTTAATCTCTCCTGATGAGACATTGTTGATTTTTGGTAATAGAACCTGATTCAAGTAATCGATAACTTGATGTTTTTGATGTTTCAATATACTTGATGCAATGCTTGAACCTGAGGAAAAACAAAAAGAACAAAACATGAATAGTATAGTTTACTCAATAGTACATTTCAGTTCTGTTTTATTATAGAACAATAGTACTCTTTTATTTACCAGGATAATATAGCTTATCGATAATTTGAACTCTTGCAAAAAACAAGAACAGAAGTATAAGAGTGTATTGCATGTTCTGATGAGAAAGGTAAAAAAATGAGACTTGAACTATTGGAGATACAAAAAAAAAAGTGTTTAAAGTATATTACACGTTTGAAGGGGAGCCTTGAAGTAACTGATAAAGTTGTTGTCACGTGACTAGGAGGTTATGGGTTCAAGCCGTGTAAACAGCCTCTTGCAGAAATGCAAGGTAAGACTGCGTACAATAGACCTTTGTGGTCCGACCCTTCACCGGACCCTGCGCATATCTGGAGCTTAGTACTCCGAGCTGCCCTTTTACACGTTTCTAATGAGAAATATAAAGAACAGAAGAATAATGTAGGTACCTCACTAGTAATATCAATTGTAGAATGTAATATTTTACTTTAGTTTCTACTTTGAAATACTCGATATTTGTTCTGGTCCATCTGTTTGTTTTTTGCTTTTCATTCTATCCAAATCGCTTTCACTGACTTAACAAATAGTTTAGTCTTCGATCTCTCTTCCATTGAATACTTTTATCCGATTAGGAGGCGAATACAAAGGGAGAAAAGTAGAAGAATAGAAGGTATATTTTCCTTTTTTGTCTAATTATTTGTATTTGAAATTCAGTGTCCTGATTGATAAAAAATAATTCACGTGTATGCCATTAAAAGAGGAAATGCTGACAAGAATTGTTGTGATGGTAATCAAGAAATTAAGAAATATCAGTTAGATCCATCACACCTATTCTAAGATTAATTAAAAAACTTTGGACCAACAAATTTGAAGTCCAAATACTTATCTTCTTAATTAGTCCTTTAACCATATATATAACATGGTTTTGAAGAAAATGAATGTCCTAAATTAAAGTAGGACTTTTCTTTAAAGCATAGAGTATTCCCTAATCATACGGCATGCACTGTACTGAAATCCTTTGAATTTTCTTCACACATGACATGTGAAACAAAATTCCACAATGTTTAAATTTAACAATTTTCACAGTTTCGTAAATATATATTTGATCGAGATAAAAATTGCTTACTTTTGACAAAATTTAAAGGACCAAAAGTGCTCACAAAGCAAACTTAATTACCAAAACTGCTAAGGTAGTTCTTAAGGGATTAATTTTGAACTACCACCTATGATAAGGCCCATTTTTGTCATTTTATCTACTAATCACCTTTGAATTTTCTTCACACATGTGAAACAAAATTCCACAAAGTTTACTTATAAATACACTACTTATCTCACATTCATAATCACTACAACTTTTTTTCTCTCCACTAGACCTAAAGAAAAATGTGGTTGTTCAACGTCCCATTATTACTCGTTTATCTCGTGGTATTAGCAATATTTCAGTCTTGTGACGCCCAAAATTCACCCCAAGACTATCTTGCGGCTCACAACAATGCTCGTGCCCAAGTCGGGGTCGGGCCAATTGCTTGGGATGCGGGCTTAGCATCCCGAGCACAAAACTACGCCAACTCAAGAACGGGTGATTGCAACTTGATTCATTCTGGTGCAGGGGAAAACCTTGCCAAGGGCAGCGGCGACTTCACAGGGAGGGCCGCTGTAGAGTTGTGGGTGTCGGAGAAGCCTAACTACAACTATGGTACCAACCAATGCATTGGCGGGCAACAGTGTGGACACTATACTCAAGTAGTTTGGCGCAACTCAGTCCGACTAGGTTGTGGTCGGGCTCGTTGCAACAATGGGTGGTGGTTCATTTCTTGCAACTATGATCCTGTAGGCAACTGGGCCGGACAACGTCCTTATTAAAGTGGTTACTTACAACATGTATCTAATACTAAATAAATTCCCATCTTAGATGTCTAAGGAGGTAGAATTGAAGCTTGACAAGTGAGCCGAACTACACGCCTAGCTTAGATATTAAGGGACTAAATGGACGTCTATAATTATTATTTCCCTTTGGTGTTGATAGTATGAATAATTTAGCGTACCATATTTTCATGGTATAGTGGGCTAAAGTTGATAATTAGGTATTGTTGCTTCTTGTTCCCTTTAAACATGAATACATAAAGTGTTTCCTATTTTATTTTCTACAATTTTTTTTTTAAATAAGATTAAAATACGATATATGCGTTACTTGACTCAAAAAGGACTGCTTCGATGAAAACATATAAAAGAATAACTATATAAATAAATTAATACCTATGTTCCACTCTATTTGGCGAGATTCGAAGTCCGAGGGTCAAAGTATTACCATTTTAGTACAAAGTCAGACATGAATTTTTTTAATTTTCAAAAATAGAATTTACTTATTTAAAAAAATACATAAAAAGTTCTAAGACTTGTAATAATAAACGGTTCAATTTTTTAAATAAAAGTATGGTCAAAAGTGAAATATCTTTGACCCCAACCTATAATGTTGTCTGACACATAAATTAGAACATAGGAAGTTAATACATGTGCATCAGTTTAGATTCCTAAAGGCGGACCAATGATCAGTTGTGAGGATTTTATTCAATCGATTTATTAGTAACTTTAAATAAGATTTCGAACTCAAATATCTGTAGATCATGTAGAGTAGCACATAAGTTCAATCACGCCCACTTATGCCTAATAAAAACTATGTGCACGTGGGTCCAGAATCGGTGATGAGTTACATTTGGCTTAATTTAGTTATTCTAAATTGATCGAGTGAAATAATTATATTTAATTTTTTAATAAATAAATTTGAATTAATGAAAGCTAACTAAATAATATAATAAATAGTAAATAACAAAGATTTATAGAATTCGCTCTTTATATTGTTCTGTCAATTTTGAACTTAAACTCAATTGCTAGAATCCCAATTACTAACGATATCGTTCTCGAACTAGTTTCCGAAATAATTGAAGACCGAAAGTATATATCCAATTCAGGGTTGCATCAAATTATAGTATCCCTAGAACAATTCTAAATTAAGTTAATTAATCCCTTAGTTACCGTAAAATATCGCAACATGAGACTGACCTAGACTTGCAAGTCTTTCCCAAAACAAATAAGTATTAGGGCATAAGTAATTCCAAGTAGCTCGCCAATTTAATTTAATATAAAAATAGTCAAATAAATATAATATTTTATCAAGAATTCAAGGAGTTATGTAGATTAATCGATGATCTAGAATCCCAATTACAGACGATACTGTTCTTGAACTACTTTCCAAAATTAGCCTAGACCATTAATATATTTATTGAAAGAGAATAATCTCTTGATTATTTTCATTAATGTCAATATTATATATACATGATATATAATATTTAATTATGGAAATTAAATCTGCTTTTTTCCTAATACAAGACTAATACATTTTTCTAATACAAGACTTCTACCATAATTACACATGTACAAGAATTCTACAAATATGGTAAGAGGGAAAACCGTGTATATATGGAAAATATATACACGATATACATAGTAGGGCAAACTGTGTATATTGAGTCCAATATACACGGTATATTCTATCACACCCCATCAGTCATAGCGGGCGGCTGTCGTATGCTAAGACTGTCCCTAAAATCTTCAAACAGAATCAAGGGAAGACCCTTAGTAAAGATGTCAGCAATTTGGTACCGTGACGGGACATGCAAGACATGTACTTGTCCACGAGCTACCTTTTCGCGAACAAAGTGAATATCCATCTCGATATATTTAGTGCGCTGATGTGACTCAATTCTGCTAAACTGTTGATTGAAGTGGATATGAAAGCTAAATTACCTGATAAGGTACACTTCAAGAATGAAAAAGGAAATTTAGTAGAATAGAAGATCCAATATGATTGGAAACCAACTTTGTGTAATAAATGTCAAAAATATGGACATGAATAGAAGGAATGTAGGAAAAAGAAAGGACACATACTAAATGCAAAAACAGGGAAAGGCAAGGGGATTGAGGTTGAGAGCATAATAACACAATCTAAGATGAATGAAAAAGATGATAAGGGGAAGAACAAAGTTGATGAGCAAACAAACAACTAGCAACCTGAAGAGGAGATACAAATGGAATGGATTACACCTTTAAATCCTAGGAGGGCCACAAAACAGCAAACTCAAGGTGGACATAAGAAATCAGGTCAGCAAATGGGAACCAGACATAGTAGACAAGGGAGCCCAGAATTGCAAGGTGAGATCCATAGTCAACCTTTTAAATTACCGGAGGAGGAGTTTCCAGCCATGCAAGTGAGACCAAATGGAACTCAGAAAGGGGGAGGCACTAATAACCCCAGGATGGACATGGATAACATCATGTGCTGGAATGTTAAGGGCTTGAATGCTCCTAACAAACAAAAGGAGGTAAAGCTCCTGTGTAATAAAGAGTCCATTGGTTTAATGGGCACAGTGGAGAATAAAATTAAAAATCATAAAATTGATAAGGTGGCAAGATTGATGTTTGGAGGGTGGCAATATCTAACAAATCTGGACCAACACAATAATGGTAGATTATGGGTGACTTGGAGACCTGATATGTCCAAGGTTCATCAAGTTAATAGCAATGCACAAGCCATCACCTACCAAGTGATACATATAGTTTTACAGAAGACTTTCTTGCTGACAATGATCTATGCATTTAATACAAGAAAAGAAAGGAAAAGACTATGGCAATATTTGGAGATAGTAAGTACATGAACAAATCAACCATGGATACTCATGGGTGATTTTAACTCAGTACTAAACTTGGATGATAGGATATGGGGTAATGTAATCAGTATAGCTGAAATTATAAATTTCAATAATTGTATGGCAAAATGTGAGTTGATAGAATTACCATCCCATGGGAATAGATATACATGGAATGACAAGAAAGGGGAAAGAAGGATATACTCAAAAATTGATTGGGTGTTTATTAACAATGATTGGCTAAACAACATGCCATCATTTAGTGCACAGTTGAGTTGATAGAATTACCATCCCATGGGAATAGATATACATGGAAAGGGGAAAGAAGAGTATACTCAAAAATTGATTGGGTGTTTATTAACAATGATTGGCTGAACAACATGCCAACATTTAGTGCACAGTTCCTCCCAGAAGGGATAAGTGACCACCGTCCAGTGAAAGTAGCTTTAGTAGGAAGACCAAAAAAAAGCTAGGCAACCTTTTAAATACTGTAATGTTTGGGCAAATCATCCTAGCTTCCTGGCTAAGGTGAATGGTGCATGGCAACAAACTATAGAAGGATACATGATGATGGGAGTTGTTAAAAAATTAAATGGCCATAGAAGGAACTGGGAAGATTGAATGGGGAGCACATCAGAAACATAATTGTAAAGGCTAAGGAAGATAGATTGGCATTGGAAAAAGCTCAAAAAGAACTGCAAGTATGGCCATTGGATACAAAACTGCAACAAATTGAAAAAGAGAGATATATCATATTTAGGAGATCATCTTATCTGACTGAGGAATTTTTATAGCAAAGAAGTAAGGCTAACTGGATAAAACTTGGTGATGATTGAACCAAATACTTCTTCTCAGTCATAAAGCACAGAAAACTCCAACAAACAGTAGTACAACTAAAAGATAATCAGGGAAAACTACAGGTTGATCATGAAGCCATTGCTAATATTTTTGTGGAGTATAAGCTGGGTAGAAAAGCAGAAGGTAAAAGACAAGCACGTGAAATATTCTTGAAAAATGGACACACTTTGAATATAGATGAACAACTTGAGCTGATAAGACCTTATACATCTAAGGAAGTGAAGGAAGCAATATTCAACATTGGTAGAAACAAAAGCCCTGGACCAAATGGGTATGGAAGTGGATTCTTCCAAGATGCATGAGGAGTGATAGGAGAAGATATTATCAAAGTTGTACTGGAATACATGGAGAATGAGAAGATGTTGAAGCAAATCAATGCTACTATAATCACACTGATACCTAAGGTACAAACACCGCAGAATGCTAGCCAATTTAGACATATATCTAATTGTAATGTATTATAAAAATACACTTGTAAAATGATTTGTGTAAGACTAAGGAAAACTTTAAAGACAAATAGCAGAAAATCAAGCAGCATTTGTGGAGGACAGATCATTAAATCATAATGTACAAATATGTCATGATTTATTGAGACACTACACTAGAAAGACATCCCCTATTGAATATTTTTATCCGATTAGGAGGCGAATACAAAGGGAGAAAAGTAGAAGACTAGAAGGTATTGTAGGGTTTTGTTGGGTTCAAAATACATAAGTAGGCACTGCGGAAGTTTAAATTTTTTGTTCTTACTTACCCAATATTTTCTTCTGGTATGCTTATATGACAATCAAAAACATGTAACATAAAACATGAACACTTACAGGTTGTATTATCTGAAGCCTTTACTTAGGGATTACACACGATTGTCTCTTCGACTGCAAGCACTATGCTATGGTGTATTCATCTGTCAAGAAAGCTAGGAAATCTTGGCAGAGGTTTGAGAGAGTTTCGTCCTAGACTAAGTATATAATTAATTTATAGAATTTGTGTGTTAATTAACAATGGGGAGTGCTGTATTTATAGTGGAAATTAGGGGGAAAATCTGATTAGGGTTGGGCTCCAAGCCTGGCCCAAAACCAATGCGCAGTGGGCTAGTCTGACTGGCCCCACTGCTGGGTCGACGCCGCGGCGCCCTACGTAAAATTTTGTTTCCCATTTTTATTTAATATATATTCAACACATTAAATCCAAAATCTAATTTTAACTTAATTAAATAATTTCCATCTAATATAAATTATCCCGTAGTTATTATCAATTTAAATATCTCGATTCCAAATAGAATATTTAATACTTTCTCAATACACCCTTAGATCAAAGAGACAATCGACATAGTGTGACCCTATAGGCCTTCATATATCGACACTAATCCAATTAAGGTCCATACGGAACTCCTAGACTGCGTCGTACGACGAACTCAATATATGAAGTACGTTTACATGAATCCAGCAAACATAACCTTTATGTGAGATGATAAATTCCTTTCATTCGCGACACACTCGATCAAGCTTAGGATTTGCCATGTGTCTATCCAAATGGCTTGATCACTTTATCTCATCTATATTAGTCGACAACTAGATCATATTCTAAATATGTCTCTTGCATTGGCCAATGACTTGGTCGACCTAATATCACTAAGAAGTTGAGTGCTCTCTTGAATATCCAACCGAGGAATGAATCCTATTCTTGGCTCAACTACCACCTTAATTTACATCATCATGCACCCAACACAAGCCGTATCTTATCCTATAAGGAGTTTAAGCTTAGGACAGAGTCAAAGTACATTACTCTGTAAACAAGGTGCGTATTGACCTCAAGTCAAAGGACCTCCATCTCCCACACGCTGATAACATTTTAGACATGTATAACAAATAGTTTATCAGCTGGGTATACCAATACTTTCCGAAAGTATCCATGTGTCCATCACTAGTAACCATTACTAGTGCAGGTGAGACATACTACATTCTCTAAGAATGTGATGCAGACCACATGTCGACTTATAATATATCATCAATATCCCATTCTTGATGATAATTAGTCGAGGCTATTTTAGAGTTACGCTCTATCATCAATATCTCACTCTATTAATGACAACGTAAGCTCAAAGGATGTATATTAATGAATAATTACAAATAATCAAATAATAATTCAATAATTGCAAATGCCATAAATATTAATCTTATTAATAATACGAATGTGTTCAAGTACATTTGTCCCTAATAATGATTGTCTCTACGATATACATATTTTCAGTCTCCTACTTGGCCTAGAGCCAATCTCCGATGTATCTAATACCCATGTTTTCAAAATGACCATTATGCTTAACTAAGCTTAATGGTTTTGTAAATGGGTCAGCTAGATTATCATCCGTGGGAACATAGTCTAATCTTATTTCTTCAGTTTTCACCATCTCCCTAAGTATGTGGTATTTCCTCGGTACATGATTGTTTCTATTTGTTGATCTTGGTTCCTTAGCTTGCGCAATCGCACCAGTGTTGTCACAATGAGTTGTTATTGGACAAGTGGCACTTGGAACAACCCCTAGTTCCTTCAGGAACTCAGATATCGCGATAACTTCTTTACCAGCTTTCGATCCAGCAATGTACTCGGCTTCTGTTGTCGAATCAGCATTTGTAGCTTTCTTGGAACTTTTCCAACTCACTATTCCGCCACAGCTCTCATACTTGGCCAAGGAATACCTGGGTACGACAAAAGTCTTTCCAGAGTTGAAAATGAAGGAATATCCAGATTGAGATTTGAAGTCATCAAGATCTGTCTGGAAGCTAGCATTAGTGTACCCAGTACACACTAACTTCTCTTGTCCACCATAGACTAAGAAATATTCTTTAGTTCGTCTAAGATACTTAAGAATATTCTTGACTTCTTTCCAGTGTTCTTCCCTAGGATTCTGCTGGAATTTGCAAGTCATACTAAGTGCATAGGCCACATCTGGCCTTGTACAGGTCATTACATACATGATAGATCCTATAGCTGAAGCATATATGATTCTTTTCATGCGTTCAAGTTCTGCAACAGTAGAAGGACTATCCTTCTTTGATAATTTGATGCCTTGACCATAGGAAGACTTCCTTTGTCGGAGTTTTCCATACAGAATCATCTTAGCAATTTGTCTATGTATATGGACTATGACAACTCCAACAATCTATTAGGCCTATCTCTATATATCCTAATTCCAAGAATGTAGCAGGCTTCACCCAAGTCCTTCATCATGAAGGTGCTGAATAACCATTTCTTGACTGATCGCATGGGAGTCTTATTATCTCCCATTATTAATATGTCATCTACATATATAACAATGAAGACAATACTCGCTTCCTTGCATTTACTATAAATGCAGGGATCTTCTTTGCTTATAATAAAGTCAAACGATTTGACTGCTTTGTCAAAACAAATATTCCAACTCCTTGGGGCTTGCTTAAGTCCATAAATGGACTTCTGTATCTTGCACACTCCTTTGGGCTTAGTATTGAATGTAAAACCCTCAGGTTGTATCGTATACACCTCCTCAATTAGGTTACCATTGAGGAAAGCAATTTTAACATCCATTTGTCAAATGTTATAATCATAGTATGTGACTATTGCAAGCAAAATCCGAATGGACTTAATTTTCACAATAGGTGAAAAGGTTTCATCATAATTGACCCCAGGCCATTGATTATAACCTTTAGCCACCAATCTTTTCTTATAAGTTTGTACCATGCCATATGCATCAATATTCTTCTTGAAGACCCATTTGCATCCTATGGGTCTAACCCCTGTTGGCAAATCAACCAAGTTCCAAACTTGATTGATGTACATCGAGTCCATCTCAGATTTCATGGCTTCTTGCCATCTCTGCGAATCAATGTCTAACATAGCTTGGTTGTAGGTTCATCGTCATCAGGAATATCTATCTCATTGTGTGTTTCAACAAGGAGATTAAGTCTTTCAGGCAGACGATGAGTCCTAGTTGTCTTACAGAGTTGATTATTCTGCGTTTCAGTGTTTGTTACATTCTGATTGTGAGAAGGTCTTTGTGTGCTGGATAATCCATCACCCTGAGAGCTTTCAGGAATGTCATTTTCACGTATTTCCTGAATGGAATGATGTACAACCATTGTATCATCTTCCATTGGTTGTGTATGAGAGCCTTGCATTTCTGCACTATCTCTCACAGTACTCCCATTGGTTGAAGGGCGTACTCCAAGTACCCATTCTTCATCAAATACTCCTACTGAATCCTTGTCTAGGTCTTTTGACAAGGGTTCAACTTCTGTGTTATCTTGTGGTTCTTGAATTTCTTCAAGTTCTATCTTATTGCGGCTCCGTTCCTTGTAGACATAGTCTTCTTCAAGGAAAGTTGCATTTCTGGAAACAATGACCTTATGTTCTCCATGAAGATAGAAATAGTATCCCTTAGTTTCCTTTTTATACCCCACAAATAATATTTCTCACTTTTAGATTCCAACTTGTCAGTAAGCATCTTCTTTACATATGCAAGGCACCCCCAGGGTCGCGTGTGTTTAAGTGCTGGCTTCTTGCCATTCCATATCTCATACAGAGTTTTCTCTATTTACTTTGAAGGAACCCTGTTCAGAATATAAATTGATATTTGCAATGCATAGCCCCAAAGGTATGTTGGTAGAGCTGAGAAACTCATCATGGATCTAACCATATCTAATAGTGTTCGATTTCTCATTTTAGCAACACCATTCATTTGTGGCGTTCCAGGAGGTGTCCATTGTGATTGGACTCCATGAAGCTTCAAGTAATCCAGAAATTCTTTACTTAAGTATTCACCTCTTCGATCTGATCGAAGGGTCTTGATACTTGTTTTAAGTTGCTTCTTTACTTCTGACTTGTACTCCTTGAATTTCTCAAAGGATTCAGACTTGTGTTTCATAAGATACACATGCCCAAACCTTGTGAAATCGTCTATAAAAGTGATGAAGTAAGGGAAGCCTCCCTTAGCTTGAGTTGAAAATGGCCCACATACGTCAGTATGGACCAACTCAAGTACCTCTTTGGCTCGCACTCCTTTCCCAGAAAGTGGCTTGTTGGTCATCTTTCCTCTCAAGCAAGATTCACAGTTACCATAGGACTCTAAGTCAAATGGTTCCAGGTAGTCTAACTTTCTTAATCTTGTTATCTTTGACTCATTGATGTGACCAAGTCTACAGTTTCATAAGTATGTGGGGTTTCTTGGATTACTTATCTTAGCTCGTTTGTTTTGCTCATTGAAAATTTCACGACTACAGTTTAGAGCACACAAACCATCCACAAACGGAGCATTTCCACAAACAAAACCATTAAAAGACAGTACATAACTGTCATTGGCAATAAATGAGGAAAACCCCTCAATGTCTAACACTGGGATAAAAATAATATTCCTCGTCAATGATGGAACAAGATAACAATTATTTAGTTCTAAAAAAAAAAAGCCTGAAGGTAAATTTAGTCTATAAGTTCCCACGCGTTCAGCATCCACTCATGCTCCATTTCCAACGCGTAGACATTTATAGGCAACTTTATTCCAATCGAAGCCAACCTTTCTATTAGCCCAATCATCTTCAGAACATGTGCTGACATTTGACCCCCATCGTTCAGCTTACACTTGAAAATGTCCCTCAACAGTTCATACTCCATTGTCTGAGACTGTGAGTCATAGAGACTCTTCAAGTGTTCTAGCATTTCGTTGGGGCCCATGTTTTCATGTTGCCTCTGTAACTCCAAGGTCATGGAGGACAACATTACACATTGTACCGAGGTATCATCGTCAAGATATTTCTGATAGGCCACCTTGTCAAACAGGGCATACTCAGCAGAATCTTCAGCAGGGACTGTGGGGAACATTGTGTCTAACACATACTCAATTCTTTCTAGTCTTAACACCAATCACAGATTTCTTAACCAGTCAGGATAATTTGATCCAGTCAATTTGTTTGTCTCGACAACATTTTCAGTGATAGATTCGACATTTTATACGACTGAAGAAACAAATAGACTTGAAATTAAACTCAAATATAATTTCTATTGAGCACATTCATTAACTAATTAACATGACATTTAGTTTAATTAGCTCCCACTATTTTAATATACCCTTCGACCCCATGTAAGAATATGGACTCATATCAAATATGGTCATAATGGGCCAAGATCCAGGCTCATGCTATGTCCGTGTTTGCTATGGCTGATAACTTCAATAGCATAACCCGATAGGTATCCAAACCAATTACAAACAATTTGTAACTATTGTTTGACCGAATGTTCTAAACAATTGATCTGCGTCCCTCGGCTTGTCTGACATTGTGGCGCCAAAAAAACAATTCTAATATATATATATATATATATATATATATATATATATATATTTGCTTAGGATGGTCCGGGGTCAGTAAGTCCTCAACGAACGTAGGCAGCCAATACTCCGTGAAATGCCTTTGATTGTAGGAAGAGTCCAGGTGCTCTGTTATAGGAGTTTTAGAACATGGATCCGTTTCTCAACAGATCTACTACTTGTGATTTTGGTTCATCTTCTTCCATGGATTCAAAGAAGATAATAAACACCGAAGAAATCTTGATACAAGATTTTGAAAAATCTATTGATAATTGGGAAATATCGAGAGTAAATCGAGATCAGATTTACAAAAATTCCAGATACCAGTTCTCCAAAACTGATTTCTCTATCAAAACAAAGGAGAGAGATATTCAATTATCTCAACCCCTTGAAACAATCCAATTACTTTCTCGAATTGGTGTTCTAGAAAAAGAATTCCAAATTGATAAGAAATTCCTACAAAATGATTTTTATGAAAAATACAAAATTAAAAAAGAACTTGATTCCTCAAAACCTTTTCAAGTACTAGGACGCAAATATAGGAAAAATTCTACGATTTTGTTAATGAACATAGGATAAACATCATATTCTTTGACTGATTCGATTATTATTCCTCAAAACATTCCATAGAATATCCCTTTTCTAAAATGGTAAATCCCGTTACAACTAGGAAAAAGACACCGGAGTGGGAAACCGTAGCTGATTCTAGAAAAGTCCAGTCCAACCACCCTCATCTACAAGGTATTAAGCTAAACATTCATGACTGCCCTGTAGACGGGATTCCTATTAAGAATCCAGCAGAGGATGAAAAAACAAATACAAAGAATATCCTCGCACAAAATAATTTCACCAATATCAGTTTGAATACCCTAGGAAAACAACTCGATAGGGTGAAAAAACACATAAAAATCAACCCTTTAGTCACCATAGATTTCCCAGGAACGACTAAGGATATGAAATTGAAAAGTTAAAGCCCAATCTTTAAACCCTTTCAGGTGTCCAAAGATGGTGTCAAAAATATCTAGCAAAAACAAGTCTGAATTTATTCAGGCTATACAAGATCAATTGAGTAGAATTTGGACATCCAATGGTTCTAATACAGAACACGTTGTTCCAGATACCCCATAATCATCCAACAAAATCACTACTCTAACAAATGATTCCGACGACAGTGATACTCTAGAACAAATCCAAAACAAAAAACCATTTGTTAACCATATGGATTAACAAAGACCAATACAACATATACAACAACAACATTTGCAAATAATTCCTGCTCCAGATCTAGGAATAGTAAAACCCCTAGCTCAATCCCGTTTCAATGCCTCTTCCATTTATGATTGGAAAATAGATGGGATGACTGAATACAATATCCTCAGTTTTCTCCAACAAATGACCATGGCCGCAATTGCCTACAAAACTCAAAATGGTACACAAGACAAGACCATTGCAGAACTGCTCATCGCAGAATTCTCTGGTCAATTGAAAGGTTGGTGGGATAATTATCTCACTGATCAACAAAAGAAAGATATAATCAATTCCATCAAAATTGATGAAGAAGGAATACCAATTCTTGATGAAGAATGTGAACCCCTACAAGATGCTGTATCAACTTTGATACTCACAATCTCTTTAAATTTCATAGGAGTTTCTTCGCATATGAAAGAGAAAAACACCGAGTTACTTTCTAACCTCAAGTGCAAAAAACTCAGTGATTTCCAATGGTACAAAAAAACTTTCTTGACCAGAGTTATGCTCAGGGAAGATTCCAACCAGCCATTTTGGAGAGAGAAATTTCTGGCCGGACTACCTACCATTTTAGGAAAAAAAGGTTAGGAACAAAATCAAAGAGAATTGTGGAAAATAGATTATACCCTACAATGAGTTTACATACGGACAACTAGTCAGTATAACTCAACAGGAAGGTCTAAAGATCTGTCAAGACCTGAAATTACAAAAACATCTCAAATTGGAGCTAAAGAGAACTAGGTGTGAACTTGTTATTTTTTGCAAACAGTTTGATACGAATTTCACAAAACCCTCTTCTAGTTGTACATGAAACTGTAGCAAGACTCATAAATCCCTTAAGAGTACTTCAAGAGGTTACAAAAAGAGAGATTTCAGCAAGACTAACGAAGAATATTACAAAAATCCTTACAAAAATACTCGTTATTCCAAAAATAGATCGAATCCCAAAAAAGCTGATTCCAAATACAAAGACATTACGTGCTACAAATGTCACAAAAAAGGTCATACTTTGAGATACTGTAAAATGAATACAAAACTACAAGAATTGAAACTCGACGATGAAGTGACCCAAAAAATCTCCAATCTTCTCATTGCTTATGTTATCTGATTCATGTTTAGTATTATATGATGATTTGTTGTTAATTAGTGTTTGTTAAGAGGGATTATGATGTTGGATTAATTAAATATCTACTTTTTTTGTTATTAATTTTCTAACCTGTTTTAGTTGATTATGGATACTTATCAATATTGTGCTAAGTTCATGTTTCGAGTTAATGATTAGATTAGCCTTATTTTAGTTTGAATGTGTATACTGTTAGTATAAATGTTTGGTTGATGTTGGCGATTTGTTAGATTTAATTATTAGTCATATTTAATTGGGTTAAGGTTTGTTTATGCTTATTGGACTAAGCATCGAGAAATGTTCAATAGATATTAATGGTTTCTTATGATCTTTAGTTTCAACTATTGAGCATATTTAACCATGATTTGTTGGTCTGTTTATGACTATTGGAATAGTGCTCATCAGGATTAATTAGATTATGGTTGATGTTAGAATTTGTTACGTTAATTATTAATCATGTTTAGCTATTTTAGGTTTAATTTATGTTCATTTAGCTCACTGTTATGTATGTCTAAATATATATTCGTGCATATGTGTTTGAATTGGGCCCTATTACACGTCCGAGTTGGTCTGTTTCCCTCATTCAAGTCTGAAATTATATGTTCGGGCCTGCCTTCTATTTCTGTATATTAATTGTTTCCCCTAAGGCCCAATCCAAAAAATCATTTTGCATGTACTTGTAAACAATGCAATACAAATGCATACTTTATTCAAATAAATCACTTTATTTATTTTATAAATAATGCAACATAAATGCATGTTTTCCCAAAAATCACTTTACATGTATTTTTGTAAATAATGTCATACAAATGCATGTATTTTATCCAAAAAATCAACTTTGCATATATTTTATAAACAGTGTCTTACAAATGCATGCCTTTTTTTTTAATTTTTACATGTATTATATAAACAAAATGCCTACTTTGTCGGAAATTTATCTCTCAAAACCGCAAACACCTTTGCGAGACTCTTCAAAAGAATAAGTGGTGAAAATCTTTACATTGTCAAAAAAATGCATCCTTTATTAACTACTTGCAACATCATGTTAACTTTATACATTTAAAACATGCATTTTTTAGCATAATAATTAACATGAGTTTGACCGGATAACTGCAAGTTAGCGGATCTTAAAGGATCCCTAACTCCTTCCCTTTAGGATAATAAAGAACCCTTACCTAGAATCTCATAGTTTCGCAGACCGGTAATCGGAGTTCATTTTGCAGCATTTATTATTATCATCTAGGTGCCCTAATTCACCGTAGAATAATTAGGTGGCGACTCCTCAAGCATTTTTATCAAATCCAGGGGAAACGCCCATGCGTCACGACCGTTGGGTAAAAAACGGACACGCACAGCTGTTATTGGAGGAAATTAAATTCCATTAAAGAACAGATGAGAACTTGGTATTATAATGGACAATATAAACTTACAGCAAAAGGACTGTATTCTGTCACCAACAGTTATCTGAGCATGTTGGGCACAATGACAAAGAAGAGAGAGGCCGACTTACTGTGGAATTCTATCATGCTACCTGAGCAAAGATTCATCATATGGCTAGCATATAGGAACAAATTATTAACAAAGATGAGGCTCCAGAAGTTGAACATACCAGTGGATGATACAAAATGTAGCTTGTGTTCTGCAGATACTGATGATTCACAATTACATATGTTTGGAAACTTCAAATGGAGTACAACACTAAGAGAAGAAACCTCAAACTGGCTGGGAATAACAATCAGACAAAGTGAAGTTAAAGCAGGGATAGAGTGGATCAAGAGAAGACATTGGAGACAATTCAAGAAAGAGATTGGTGTAGCAGTGTGGGGAGCCATGGTATACCATACACGGCAAGCGAGGAACAGAAAAGTATTCAAGAATATGGATACAGATACGAGGGTTATTAGCACCCAAATACAGACTGAAATTCGTAGTTAAATGTTGTAAGAGGGCTCTTAAATGTAGATATTGGATAGAGCAAATTTGTAAATAGACAAGATAGTTGATAGCTGCTAAATGTTGAACTTTAGATAATTAACTGCATCCTTTCTAGAAAGGAAGTAGTTAAACGTAAGGTACTCTCTAAAGTGTAATTATTTTGACAATAATAGTAATACTTCACAGTTGTTTACTAAAAAATCTCTTGGTTACCTCAAAATACTGCAATTTGACTGACTCAAACTTGCAAGTCTTTCCCAAAACAAACAAGTATTAGGGCATAAGTAATTCCAAGCTCAACACTTTACTTTAATATAATCGTAGTCAAATAAATATAATATTCTTCAATAAGTCAATGAGTTATTGAAAATCACCAAACAACGGATTTATCAAAATTCTAGTACGGAAAAATAGCCTATAATCATCCTACAAATCAAAACCAGCGAATAAAACTAGGCAGAGTCCATAATAAAAGAAAAGTCAAGAAAAAACTCTTCAATTATCTTATAGATCACAGGAATTCCACACTCTTCAATTATGTTATACTTGGTATTTAATGTTTGGTTTGTTCCATTAAAAATTACTCCCTCTGTTTAAAAAAGATTGACACTTTTCATTTTTCGAGAGTCAAACTTTCTAATTTTGATCGTATATTAGAACATAGAATCTATAGATTTTTTGAAATAAAATTTACATATTTGAAAACTACGTAAAAAGTAATATAAGTCATCATAATTAATAATTTAAAATATTTAAAAGAGATCTAAAATATTACGGTAAAAGAACAACTCATTTGACTCTCGAAAAGCGAAAAGTGTCAATCTTTTTGAGATGGAGGGAGTAGTATATTATATTCTTAAAATTATATATTTTCATCATTTTTATATAAAGAATATGTTTATTAGTATATCCAGCTCGACTCTCTTTAGCTTTATTTTGATCCGCAAACGAATAGATTTATTATGTTATTACATTTTCAACAAATAAAAGATAGCAGCCATGAAATATTGTTTAGATTCTACGGCATGTTATAAATTATTTAAAAATTACATCAAAAGTACTATCGGTCATAATAGTTAATAATTTAAAATATTAAAAATGATCATTAGTTTTTACTAAACATATCAACTATTTATTTTATATTTTAACACTTTTATCTAAACACGTAACTGTTCATTCATAAATTCATCTTCTAACACTTACAAAATGCATTTAAGCACTTGGTGCTCCCAAACTACTTAAGTTCAACTAATCCATTAATGTATACATTTTCGTTTCATCTGCCAGAAAATCACTATAACGAAGCATGCTTTGTTTCCTCTGTGCCATTAATTCTCATTCGAAGTTGCCTGGATATGAGGCAGTTAATTTCTACACAAAGGACCAACTATTTTTTCTGGTTTAAGTGTCAATCAGTTTGTTTTTTTGTTATCATTCTATCCTAATTGCTTTCAATGACTAACAAATAGTTAGTCTTCTCACTCTCTCTCTCTCATACAATAATTTTATCTCAATATCGGAGGAGCATTCACGGCATGGCCGACTGATCATTAAGACCGGTGCTCTAAAGCCAAATTTAATGTGAAGTCTTATTATTTTTTTAAAAAATCATAAATATGCTTACTTAAAGTATATTTTTCTAGTTTTTTGAGATATAAAGTTGTCACTAATTTTCTTATAAACCATTTAATCTCTCCTGATGAGACATTGTTGATTTTTGGTAATAGAACCTGATTCAAGTAATCGATAACTTGATGTTTTTGATGTTTCAATATACTTGATGCAATGCTTGAACCTGAGGAAAAACAAAAAGAACAAAACATGAATAGTATAGTTTATTCAATAGTACATTTCAGTTCTGTTTTATTATAGAACAATAGTACTCTTTTATTTACCAGGATAATATAGCTTATCGAAAATTTGAACTCTTGCAAAAAACAAGAACAGAAGTATAAGAGTGTATTGCATGTTCTGATGAGAAAGGTAAAAAAATGAGACTTGAACTATTGGAGATAAAAAAAAAAAAGTGTTTAAAGTATATTACACGTTTGAAGGAAAGCCTTGAAGTAACTGATAAAGTTGTTGCCACGTGACTAGGAGGTCATGGGTTCAAGCCGTGTAAACAGCCTCTTGCAGAAATGCAAGATAAGACTGCGTACAATAGACCATTGTGGTCCGACCCTTCACCGGACCCTGCGCATATCTGGAGCTTAGTACTCCGGGCTGCCCTTTTACACGTTTCTAATGAGAAATATAAATAACAGAAGAATATCAATTGTAGGTACCTCACTAGTAATATCAATTGTAGAATGTAATATTTTACTTTAGTTTCTACTTTGAAATACTCAATATTTGTTCTGGTCCATCTGTTTGTTTTTTGCTTTTCATTCTATCCAAATCGCTTTCACTAACTTAACAAATAGTTTAGTCTTCGATCTCTCTTCCATTGAATACTTTTATCCGATTAGGAGGCGAATACAAAGGGAGAAAAGTAGAAGAATAGAAGGTATATTTTCCTTTTTTGTCTAATTATTTGTATTTGAAATTCAGTGTCCTGACTGATAAAAAATAATTCACGTGTATGCCATTAAAAGAGGAAATACTGACAAGAATTGTTGTGATGGTAATCAAGAAATTAAGAAATATTAGTTAGATCCATCACACCTATTCTAAGATTAATTAAAAAACTTTGGACCAACAAATTTGAAGTCCAAATACTTATCTCCTTAATTAGTCCTTTAACCATATATATATATATATATAACATGATTTTGAAGAAAATGAATGTCCTAAATTAAAGTAGGACTTTTCTTTAAAGCATAGAGTATTCCCTAATCATACGGCATGCACTGTACTGAAATCCTTTGAATTTTCTTCACACATGACATGTGAAACAAAATTCCACAATGTTTAAATTTAACAATTTTCACAGCCAGTAAATATATATTTGATCGAGATAAAAATTGCTTACTTTTGACAAAATTTAAAGGACCAAAAGTGCTCACAAAGCAAACTTAATTACCAAAACTGCTAAGGTAGTTCTTAAGGGATTAATTTTGAACTACCACCTAAGATAAGGCCCATTTTTGTCATTTTATCTACTAATCACCTTTGAATTTTCTTCACACATGTGAAACAAAATTCCACAAAGTTTACTTATAAATACACTACTTATCTCACATTCATAATCACTACAACTTTTTTTCTCTCCACTAGACCTAAAGAAAAATGTGGTTGTTCAACGTCCCATTATTACTCGTTTATCTCGTGGTATTAGCAATATTTCAGTCTTGTGACGCCCAAAATTCACCCCAAGACTATCTTGCGGCTCACAACAATGCTCGTGCCCAAGTCGGGGTCGGGCCAATTGCTTGGGATGCGGGCTTAGCATCCCGAGCACAAAACTACGCCAACTCAAGAACGGGTGATTGCAACTTGATTCATTCTGGTGCAGGGGAAAACCTTGCCAAGGGCAGCGGCGACTTCACAGGGAGGGCCGCTGTAGAGTTGTGGGTGTCGGAGAAGCCTAACTACAACTATGGTACCAACCAATGCATTGGCGGGCAACAGTGTGGACACTATACTCAAGTAGTTTGGCGCAACTCAGTCCGACTAGGTTGTGGTCGGGCTCGTTGCAACAATGGGTGGTGGTTCATTTCTTGCAACTATGATCCTGTAGGCAACTGGGCCGGACAACGTCCTTATTAAAGTGGTTACTTACAACATGTATCTAATACTAAATAAATTCCCATCTTAGATGTCTAAGGAGGTAGAATTGAAGCTTGACAAGTGAGCCGAACTACACGCCTAGCTTAGATATTAAGGGACTAAATGGACGTCTATAATTATTATTTCCCTTTGGTGTTGATAGTATGAATAATTTAGCGTACCATATTTTCATGGTATAGTGGGCTAAAGTTGATAATTAGGTATTGTTGCTTCTTGTTCCCTTTAAACATGAATACATAAAGTGTTTCCTATTTTATTTTCTACAATTTTTTTTTTAAATAAGATTAAAATACGATATATGCAAGCATTTGACTCAAAAAGGACTGCTTCGATGAAAACATATAAAAGAATAACTATATAAATAAATTAATACCTATGTTCCACTCTATTTGGCGAGATTCGAAGTCCGAGGGTCAAAGTATTACCATTTTAGTACAAAGTCAGACATGAATTTTTTTAATTTTCAAAAATAGAATTTACTTATTTAAAAAAATACATAAAAAGTTCTAAGACTTGTAATAATAAACGGTTCAATTTTTTAAATAAAAGTATGGTCAAAAGTGAAATATCTTTGACCCCAACCTATAATGTTGTCTGACACATAAATTAGAACATAGGAAGTTAATACATGTGCATCAGTTTAGATTCCTAAAGGCGGACCAATGATCAGTTGTGAGGATTTTATTCAATCGATTTATTAGTAACTTTAAATAAGATTTCGAACTCAAATATCTGTAGATCATGTAGAGTAGCACATAAGTTCAATCACGCCCACTTATGCCTAATAAAAACTATGTGCACGTGGGTCCAGAATCGGTGATGAGTTACATTTGGCTTAATTTAGTTATTCTAAATTGATCGAGTGAAATAATTATATTTAATTTTTTAATAAATAAATTTGAATTAATGAAAGCTAACTAAATAATATAATAAATAGTAAATAACAAAGATTTATAGAATTCGCTCTTTATATTGTTCTGTCAATTTTGAACTTAAACTCAATTGCTAGAATCCCAATTACTAACGATATCGTTCTCGAACTAGTTTCCGAAATAATTGAAGACCGAAAGTATATATCCAATTCAGGGTTGCATCAAATTATAGTATCCCTAGAACAATTCTAAATTAAGTTAATTAATCCCTTAGTTACCGTAAAATATCGCAACATGAGACTGACCTAGACTTGCAAGTCTTTCCCAAAACAAATAAGTATTAGGGCATAAGTAATTCCAAGTAGCTCGCCAATTTAATTTAATATAAAAATAGTCAAATAAATATAATATTTTATCAAGAATTCAAGGAGTTATGTAGATTAATCGATGATCTAGAATCCCAATTACAGACGATACTGTTCTTGAACTACTTTCCAAAATTAGCCTAGACCATTAATATATTTATTGAAAGAGAATAATCTCTTGATTATTTTCATTAATGTCAATATTATATATACATGATATATAATATTTAATTATGGAAATTAAATCTGCTTTTTTCCTAATACAAGACTAATACATTTTTCTAATACAAGACTTCTACCATAATTACACATGTACAAGAATTCTACAAATATGGTAAGAGGGAAAACCGTGTATATATGGAAAATATATACACGATATACATAGTAGGGCAAACTGTGTATATTGAGTCCAATATACACGGTATATTCTATCACACCCCATCAGTCATAGCGGGCGGCTGTCGTATGCTAAGACTGTCCCTAAAATCTTCAAACAGAATCAAGGGAAGACCCTTAGTAAAGATGTCAGCAATTTGGTACCGTGACGGGACATGCAAGACATGTACTTGTCCACGAGCTACCTTTTCGCGAACAAAGTGAATATCCATCTCGATATATTTAGTGCGCTGATGTTGGACCAGATTCCCAGAGAGATAGACCGCACTAACATTAGCGCAGTATACCAAGATAACTTTCTTAATAGGAAAGTGAATCGCTAATAGGATATTACGCAGCCAACATGACTCAGACACCACATTGGCTACCTCTCGATACTCGGCCTCCACACTGGATCACGATAAAGTAGCCTGGCGTTTAGCCAACCAAGAGACCAAGTTATCACCAAGAAACATACAATAACCAGATTTCGAACGTCTGGTATATGGACATCCACCCCAATCAGCATCAGTATAAGATACGAGAGTAGAAACAGAGGATGGATATAAATGCAGACCATAATCAAGAGTGCCCTGAATGTAACGCACAATGCATTTAAGAGCATGCATGTGCTCGTCCCTCGGATCATGCATAAATAAACACACATGATGCACTACATAAGTAATATCGGGCCTCGTGAAAGTAAGATACTGCAGAGCCCTTGCAAGACTGCGATAGTGAGAGAGATCCTCGTAATGTGTGTTAGAATTAGCACTCAACTTCGGTTTTATATCAATCGGAGTAGGAGATGACTTACAGGATGACATGTCAGCTCTCTCAATAATCTCAGTTGCATACTTCCTCTGTGATAAAAATAGACCACCTGCATGACGCGTCACAGCTATACCCAAAAAATAATTCAAGGGCCCCAAGTCTTTCATAGCAAATTCTGAACTGAGAAGAGACATGATAGACTTGCGCAGTTTATCCGAAGACGTAGTCAATATAATATCATTCACATATAATAGGATGTATGCTAGAGAAGTACCACGACGATAGATGAACAGAGAATGATCAGACCTGCTGTGAGAAAATCCAGTAGTCGACACATAATCTACAAACCTTTTATACCAAGCCCGAGGGGCCTGTTTAAGCCCATATAAGGGCTTCTTCAGCAAATAGACATGGTTAGGGTGATCGGGGTCCCTGAAATCCAAGGGTTGATGCATATATACTGTCTCCTTAAGAGCACCATGTAAGAAAGAATTTTTGACATCCATCTGATAAATGAGTCATGCTTTTGAGAGAGCCTGACTGAGAACAGTGCAAATGGTTGTCAGTTTGACCACTAGACTAAATGTCTCTCCACAATCCACGCCAACTTGTTAAGTTTTGCCATCACCTACAGGATTAGCTGGCCGGGATTAGCGATACAGACAGAAGTCCCATCACATCCCACATCCCATCGGAAAAGGGGATCGGTGTTGGGGGAGGGGCGGGGTCGGGTCGGTAGGGGGATTTTGGTTTATTTTGTATACACTTAATTTTAAAAAATAATATATATAAATACTTCAATAATTGAATAAGATAGTGTAATAAAAATATCTCAATGTTGTTTTTGTGCCTCTTATATTATTTAATAGAAATATGATTTTTTTGTAATACAATTTCAAAATTGCAACTTTATGGTGTTGTTCAAACGTTGCAAATCACATAGTAAAATTGCAATTTAAAAAATTACATAGTTAACCATACCTTTTCTAATTTCCTTACAATGTTTTGAGGATCTTCGGTTGGAATTGGAAGTTGTTGGTCAAATTGTTCGACGTCACTTCTTGTTCCCTCGGACAAGATTTCATTGTAGTTGTAGCCTTCTTCTTCGTTGATCTCTGGTTGACCGCACCTTCTACACTCCGCTCGAATCCAATCTCTGAATAGAACTTCAATCTTCAATGTGTCTCCCGCCAATGAATGTCTGTGCTCTCCTATTTGAAATCTTCCCGCAGAAAAAGCGCTTTCAGACGATGTTGATGACGCTTGAATGTTCAACACATCTCGGGCCATCTTTGATAGAGTCGGAAATGTCTTCTCATTCTCCCTCCAATATTTCAGCAAGTCTTCATGTCCTTCATCATTGACAATTAATTCATACGGTACAACACTCTGCAAAACATAAACATCAAATTCGCTAACTTGTGAAGAAGTTGAACCACTAAATATTTTATTTCTAAGGCCTTGAATACTAGCAGTAGAAACCACATATTTTTATAAGGTTGCAGCAAAATAGTAGAAGATGGTACAGAAGCCGGTTGATTATTTGCACTTTGTTGTTGGTAATACATATATACTTTTTACATTCAGTGTGTATGCTAGACGTAACTTCTTCTTTAGCTGATTTGTGAGTTGGTTCTTCATTTGGACTTGGAGGTGGAAGTACTGCTATACAATCATAAATCGTTTCAACAAGTGTTTTACAACCTTCTACTTTAATAGTCGAATTTAATACAACACCAATAATATAAATAGTGGGAACAGGAAAAAAGTATTTTTCTTATTTTTTTAAACATGTTTTCAATAGATGTCTTATAAGTTTGTTTTTATATTCATTAAGTAACAAAAATATTAGAGCTATATAAAATAACATAGTTGAAATAGTAGGATAA
Source organism: Anisodus acutangulus (assembly GCA_029783415.1). NCBI lineage: Eukaryota > Viridiplantae > Streptophyta > Magnoliopsida > Solanales > Solanaceae > Anisodus > Anisodus acutangulus. The sequence goes on from CM056508.1 coordinate 40,786,538, forward strand.
TAAATATCAGAAAATTCTTTAGTAGCTTGAAAAAAATTCTCTAAAAATCCAATAAGTTCTAAAAAAATTCTCAATCATTAACTACAAGCATATCCCTTGGATTTTTATTATGGGCGTTAAATAATAAAGTTATAGATCTTCTATAATCATAAGCAACAAGTAGTTGTTCATATAGAGAACTCCACCTAGTCGTTACTTCTTCATGAATTTTTCTATAAGGTAATCCACAATCGTGACAAGTTTTTTTATACTCTTTGCGTCTTTGTATTTTTTTACCTTTAAAATAAAGTTTATATCAAATTGTATTTTATCAAGAATGTTTTCAAAAAGTTTTAGGCTATCCTTTACAACTAAGTTATAAATATGTCACACACATCTTATATGAAAATGATAAGGAAAAGATGGAGTTAATCGAACTTTTAAAAGTCATATAGCATAATCATTAGAAGTAGCATTATCTAATATAATAGTTATAATTTTATCAATTATTTCATAATAATCACAAATTTCATGAATATTTTGTGAAATAAAAATTTCAGTGGGCCTATCATTAATATATCTATATGCTAAAATATGTTTTTGCATAGACCAATTATGATCTATCCAATGACATGTTACAGTTAAATAATCATTACCGTTAGTACTACGGCCTATGTCAGAAGTGATAGCCACTTTTCCATTAAAATGATATTATGCATAACGTAAATATTGTTGATATTCATGCGCAAATTTAAAAACATCTCTTCTAACAGTTGATTTAGGAAAATCGTTAAAAGCATGATTATATATTTCTCGAATGTAATGAATAAAACCAGGAGAGGAAGGAAATGAAAAGGCAAACCCTCCACCGCAATTAATTTGGCCATATTTTTCCTATCTTTGTTTTTATCATATTTAAGACCAAAAATTCCCCCCGTCGTCGGGTTAATTTGACCATGTACTTGGTCGGGGACACTATGTGAACCTTATCCCGACTCAGATGGCATTGAAACACCCGATTTTTTAGCATGATATTCATTCCACCTAGTTGTGTGCTCGTCTTGTACATGTCTCAATAAATCTCCCGTCCCACCTCGACCTTTTCCGATTTTAAATTTATAAACATTTTTACAAATTTTACATCTAACTACTTGATTCTCTTGGTCCCTATCAAAAAAATTTCATGCAACTGATTTTAATTTTCGTTGTGTGGGGCATCGACTCATACTAGGGGGAATAAGAGGCATTCCAGTTTCAGTTTGAGGCTGAGACTCAGTCTGAGCTTGAGGTTGAGGTGCACTAGTGGGTGTGTCATTATCGTCAAAATTAAAGTCTGATTCAGATGCAGAATATACCTCATCATCTAATGATATATCATTAAAAAACAGTTTCATCTATATGAGTTAAATCAATCAAATCATCGGGACTAGGAATATGATTACTAGAAGAAATACCCTTACCTTTGTTATCTCTACTAGAAGAAGCACTCTTACCCTTGTTACCCCAACTAGAAGAAGTACTCTTACCCTTGTTACCCCTACTAGAAGAAGCACTCTTACCCTTACCATTACCCTTAATCATATGTCTAAAACGTTCCATTATAATTATGCAAATAAATAATTAAAGTAAATAAAATTAAGTGCAATAATTAAAATTAAGTAACAATAATAATTTAAAGAAGGAACGAAGGTACCAAACGTCGACGTGTAATCGAGGTTGAAAATTAAAATTTTGCTCGATGGATGATCCTCAAGCTAGTTGTCAACTTCACTCCCAATTTTTGAACTTTGATATAAATGAGCAAAAAAAATATAATATTTAGTAGGCAATGTAGAATTGTAGAGAGATAAATTGAGAGATGGTAGGAAGATTTGTGAGAGAAATGAAGAGGAAAATGAGGTATTTATAGTTGAGAAGTAGGGTTAAAGTGTAAATACACTAACTTAGGGGTTAAAAATAAATATTAAGGGGATAGGGGGGTTTATGGGGTGGGGGGCAAAAATGGTCGTTATAGCCGTTGCACAATGGCCAAAATCAAAATTTGATCGTTGTTGCAATGGTTATTTTTGCAAAGGGGGAGGGGGTGACGGGGCGGGGTCGGGTTGGGGCCGGTCCTATCGGGATCGGGACGAGCCCAGGTCCCGTCCCGAGTTCAAACCCGGCACCAAATTTTTTTTTAGGGGGGATTGGGGCAGGGCGGGTATCGGGCCGGGCCAGGTCGGGATTAGACTTAGTTTAAATTAGCATTCTAATGGTGGACCGATGAGTCAACAGTGAAGATTTTAATCAATGATTTATTAAGTAATTCCAAATAAAACTTTCGAACTGAAGTATCTTTAAATCGTGTGGCATAAAAGTTAACGCTTCCAAATAGGACAATCACGCCCAACTATGCCTGATAAAAGAACTAAGTGTGCGTATTTAATATATAGTGTATTATAAGCCAATGTCGATCCACATAGAGCTACGATGAGTTCTTGTTGACTTAATCTAGTTATTCTAAGTTGAACGAGTGAAATAATTGATTTTTATCCAATTCATCTAAATAAGATAATAAACATCAGATAATAAAAATCTGTAGAATTCGCAAGTCATAAAAGCTCAGAGTAATAATTCCCCCAATTATCGGGTTCATCTTGAATAACTCCTAAAAACACGCCTGTTACTATTGTATTACTTTTTGGACTTAAATTCAATTGCTAGAATTCCAATTACTAACGATACCGTTCTTGAATTATTTTTTTCAAAATAATCCAAGACCGTTAATATATTTCGTTGCAGTAGAATTGTAATATCCCTAGAACAATTCTAAATTAAGTTAATTAATCCCTTAGCTACCCTAAAAGACTGCAATTTGACTGACCAAGTCTTTCCGAAAACAAACAAGTATTAGGCATAAGTAACTCCATCCTCAAAACTTTAATATAAACGTAGCCAAACAAATAATATATTTTATCAAGAATTGAAAGAGTCATTTAAAATCACCAAATAACGGGTTTGTCAAAAATTTTGTACGGAAAAATTATCGTATAGTCATTCTACAAATCAAAACCAGTGAATAAAAGTAGGTAGAATTCATAATAAAAGAAAAGTCAAGAAAAAACTCTTCAATTATGTGATAGTCATAGAACACGAATTCCTTACATTCTATTTCAACTCTGGAACTTATCAGAACCACTTAGATTAATCTAAAGTACAAGTTATCCTCACCAAAATACTAGTATCAAAATAAACAATTAAAATACATTACCATAATCACACCAAAATTTCTGGAAAGTAAATTAATTCACACTTGCTATTTTTCCATAAAACTATCAAAGCACAGTTAGTTAATTTCTCACACAATTTCTACAACTTTAGGACTTCGAAATTAATTTCACAAGTATATTTTATTTAGCAATACTTTTATAGACCTCATTCTAATCTTTGCTTCTATAAGTACACTAATTCCTTTCTGGTTTAAAATATTACAATGCCTCCCTTATTTTAATTTTCTTAGGGATCATTTGGTTCGAGGACTAATCATCTTGAGATTATTGTTCAAAAATTATAATTCTTGTACTAATTTATTCGACCTGGGAGGTGAAATAAATTATTATCTCAAATTTGATGGGATAAGATGAGATATCCAGGTCTGAAACTAAATTTATATTGCATTTGATCGACAATATAAATTTGTACCATCAACCAAACACCTATCCACATTATCGCGCTACTTACACAGCCAGAGACAAAGGAATTGTTTAATTAATGTGTAAGTTCTTATATTTGTACAACTTCATTTGATATGCATATATTTATAGATGACTCTTTCCGGTGAATTGTAGTAGCTCAAGCAAATAATATTTTGAAATGATGCTCATCAGTGAATTAATTGATTGTGTTTCATTATTTTCTCCGTTTGTGCTGATAATGTTAGTCAATATAGGCGGCACCAACCCATTATTAGTCAATAATAATGAGCAGCACATAATGGGCAGTCCATGTGGAAATGTTATTCCTTTTGATGTCATCAATGACATCAAGAGGAAGTAGTATCAAGAAGAGGTTTCACCCCTATAAATAGATGCACTCTTTCTCTTGTAGAAATCATCCAAAAACAAGAGAGAAAAACTAAGAAAACTACTCTTAGTGAAAGGCTTAAGCAAGAGAAGCTTTTGAGAGAATTTTTGGTGAGAAAATTCTTGGGTGCAATTGGGATTGGAGTTGTGAGGTTGAGTGTTGTAAACACTTTGTAATATTTCTTCCTTAATAAAATCTGCAGCGGCAAAGTGGACGTAGCTCTCGCATTGAGAGTGAAACACTATAAATTTGTGTGTGTTATTTATTCTTCGCTTATTTTCTGTTTTCTGATTAGGTCGGATTTGAGAATCAAATCCTAACAACTGGTATTAGAGCAACATGTTGTGTTGCGATTCAGAAAACGATGGGAGGCGAAGATGGTTCGACGCACGACATCTGTAAATTCAATGGTACAGATTTTGCGTTCTGGAGAATGCAGATTGAAGATTATTTGTATGGCAGAAAGCTTCATGAACCTCTGAGTCTGAAACCAGAGGAGATGAAGGATGCTTATTGGAATCTCCTCGACAGACAGGTTCTGGGAGTCATTCGACTGACATTGTCGATGAACGTTGCTCACAATGTGGCGAAAGAGAAGACCACCGTGGGCATGATGAAGGTGATGTCCGACATGTATGAGAAACCTTCAGCAAACAATAAAGTATTTCTCATGAAGAAACTCTTCCATCTAAAGATGGGGGAATGTGCTCCTGTTCCAGCACACGTAAATGAATTCAATACCATTGTAAATCAACTGTCATCGGTGAAAATCGAGTTTGACGATGAAGTTCAGGCCCTTATTTTGTTGGCGTCTTTACCGAATAGTTGGGAGCCAATGAGAGCAGCGGTTAGTAATTCTGTTGGCAGTGCTAAACTAAAATTATCGATGTTAGAGATCGTATCCTTGTTGAGGAGGTTCGCAGGATAGATTCTGGAGAAGTATCGACGAGTTCTGCTTTTAATGTTGAAAACAGAAGCAGAAATTATGACAGAAATTACAACCGAAATAAGGGCAAGTCAAAACCAAGGTATGGCAGGAGTCAATCCACACTCGGGCGAACACTTGAGTGTTGGAACTGTGGGAAATCAGGTCACCTCAAGAAGAACAGCAGAGCACCGAAGAAGGAGGACAACAATGGGGGTAGAGTAAATGTTATCACTGAATACATTGGTGATGCGCTGGTACTGTCTGTTGACAGCCCGATAGACTCTTGGGTGCTTGACTCAGGAGCGTCTTTCCACACTATTGCACATCGTGACATAATTAAAAATTATGTTGTTGGGCATCATGGGTACGTCTATTTAGCAGATGGTAAGCCTTTAGACATTGTTGGTACTGGAGATATTAAGTTGAAGAATTCAAATAGAAGCGTGTGGAAGATCACAAAGGTCAGATATGTGCCGAAGCTGATGCGTAATCTGATCTCAGTGGGTCAACTTGATGATGAGGGACATGATGTCAACTTTGGTAATGGGTCTTGGAAAGTGAGCCAGAAAGGGATGAAGCTTCTAGTGACTAACAAGCTATCGTGATATAATTGTTGTTATTGACAATACCAAGAAGATAGAGTTGTGGCATTACAGAATGAGGCATATGAGCCATAAAGGGATGAAGCTTCTAGTGACTAACAACATGATTCCGGAGTTGAAGTTGGTGAAACATCATATGTGTGAGAGTTGCATTCTTGGAAAACAGAAGCGAGTAAGTTTTTCAAATGCAGGTAGAAAATTGAAAGCTGAGAAGCTTGAACGGGTACACACTGACGTGTGGGGACCTGCTATTGTCCCCTCACTCGGAAGATCACATTACTACGTGACCTTCATTGATGATTCAACCAGAAAGATATGGTTTTATTTTATGAAAAATAAATCTGACGTGTTCACTATTTTCAAGAGGTGGAAAGCCATGGTTGAGAATGAAACAAACCTCAAGTTGAGGAACCTAAGATCCGACAATGGTGGAGAATATATTGACGGTGACTTCAAACAGTATTGTGCTGATAATGGGATCAAGATGATCAAGATTGTTCCTGCAACTCCCCAATAAAATGGAATAGCTGAAAGAATGAATCGAATATTGAACGAGTGTGCATGGATCATGAGAATACACGCTGGACTGCCCAAGACATTTTGGGCAGATGCAATCAATACCGCAACCTTCTTGATTAACAGATGACCATCTGATCCTTTGGGTTTCAGAATTCCAAAAGAGGCTTCGAGTGACAAAAAGGTAAATCTTTCTTTTCTGAAAGTGTTTGGTTGCTTATCCTATGTTCATATTGATGCTAATACTAGAAGTAAACTTGATCCAAAATCTAAGAAGTGTTATTTCATTGGCTATGGTGACACCGAGTTTGGTTATTGATTCTAGGATGACCAAAATCGGAAGATCATCCGAAGCAGGGATGTTGTCTTCAATTAAGAGGTAATGTACAAGGACAAGTTGGGAGAGAGCTCAGAAAGCAAAGACTCTAACAACAAAGAATCAGAAATAGCTGATTTGAGGGAGTTCTCGGCACCTGAGCTGCAACAAAGTACTCCCGTGGCAGAAGAAGGCCGACAAGACAGTGATGGTGAGGTTGATAAAAATGGTGATCCTGAAACAAATCAGCAGACGCCGATCATAGAATTACGCAGATTATCCAGGATCAGTAAGCAGTTCACAGATTCTCTAATTCCCTCAACTATATTCTGCTCACTGACAGAGGGGAGCCGGAATGTTATGAAGAAGTCATTCAAGTTGATGAATCGATCAAGTGGGAGTTGGCAATGAAAGATGAGATGGACTCACTGTTGTCAAACCATACATGGCAGTTGGCTGAGTAACCGAGGGAGAAGAAGGCATTGCAAAATAAATGGGTCTACTGAATAAAGGAAGAACATGATGGACGTAAGCGCTATAAGCGAGGCTGGTTGTGAAGGAATTTCAACAGAAGAAAGGAATTGACTACACGAAGATCTTCTCTCTCGTGGTCAAGTTGGTGACAATCAGAATTGTTCTTGGGCTTGTAGCAAAGAAAGATCTGCATCTCCAACAGATTGACGTGAAAACTGATTTTCTTCACGGTGACTTAGAGGAGGAAATATACATGAAGCAACCTGAGAGATTTGAGGTAAAGGAAAAAAGAAGTTGATATGCACGCTTCAAAAGAGCCTGTACGGACTGAAACAGGCTCCAAGACAGTGGTATTTAAAGTTTGACAACTTTATAAAGAAAGCCAAATTATTAAGGTGTGAAGCAGATCATTGTTGTTACTTCAAGAAATTTGAAGACACCTACATGATATTGTTGCTTTATGTTGACGATATGTTGATCGTAGCAGCAGACCTACATGAGATTGATAGGCTGAAGAAGAAGTTGTCAAAAGAATTTGAAATGAAGGATCTGGGGTCGGCAAAGCAAATTCTCGGAATGAGAATCATCAGGAGTAAGGATGGCCTCAAACTATCACAAGAAGAATATGTGAAGAAGGTTCTCAAGAGGTTCAACATAGACAATGTCAAGCCAGTCAACACTCATTTGGCTGGACACTTTCATCTATCCAAAGATCAGTCGCATGTGACCGAGAACGAGATGGAGCATATGGATGAAGTTCTTTATGCCTCTGCTATTGGCAGTCTTATGTACGCGATGGTATGTACAAGGACATACATTGCATATGTAGTGGGAGTTGTTAGCAAGTTTATGAGCAATCCGAGAAGGAAACACTGGAGGTTGTGAAGTGGATTTTTAGGTATTTGAAGGGCAGCTCAAGTTCATCGTTGTGATTCTGGAAGTCAGAGACAGGATTGCAGGGATATGTTAATGCTAACAATGGTGGTGATGGTGATAGCAGAAAGAGCACATCCGGGTATGTTTACACCTTCGGAGGTACTGCGATTTGCTGGATTTCAAAGTTGCAGAAGATAGTAGCTCTCTCTAGTTGTGATGATGAATACGTTGTTGTGACAGAGGCCACGAAAGAGATGATGTGGCTACAATTTTTTCTGCATGAATTAAATCAGGACCACGAGGGGAGTGTGCTTTACTGTGATAACCAGAGTGCCATTCATTTGGCAAAGAACTCGGTCTACCATGCTCGAACGAAGCACATACAACTCTGTTACCATTTCATCATATCGGCTTTAGAAGATGGAGTATTAGTGCTTGAGAAGATCTCAGGGAGTCAGAATCTAGCAGACACGCTGACGAAGGCGGTGACGATAGAAAAACTGAAGTTATGTTCAACTTCAGTTGGCCTGCACGAAGGATGAAACTAGGAAAGAGCTGATGCATTGATCAAAGTGTGAAGACATATTGAAATTAGTCTTCAAATGGGAGATTATTAGTCAATATATGTGGCAGCAATCCATTGTTAGTCAATAATAATGGGCAGCACATAATGGGCAGCCCATGTGGAAATGTTCTTCATTTTGATGTCACCAATGACATCAAGATGAGGTAGTTTGATGTCACCCATGACATCAAGAGGAGTTTTCACCCCTATAAATAGATGCACTCTTTCTTTTGTAGAAACCATCCAAAAACAAGAGAGAAAAACTAAGAGAAATACTCTTAGTGAAAGGCTTAAGCAAGAGAAGCTTTTGAGAGAATTTTTGGTGAGAAAATTCTTGGGTGTAATTGGGATTGGAGTTGTGAGGTTGAGTGTTGTAAACACTTTCTAATATTTCCCCCTTAATAAAATATGCAGCGGCAAAGTGGACGTAGCTTTCGCATTGAGAGTGAACCACTGTAAATCTGTGTGTGTTATTTATTCTTCGCTTATTTTATGTTTCTGATTAGATCAGATTTGTGAATCAAATCCTAACAGATAACTGGGTACAAACTTGAAGAGAACTCCACTTCAATGTCCATTTGTGAGTTTGCAATTACTATATTGAGTAGATTGGGTTTTCTAATTAAAGTTATGACAATTTGGTAACGAAAATCTTGCTTGAAGTTACAAATATTGCATCAAATAGTTAAGGGGTAATTTAATTGTTGGTTAGACTTATGTAGATATTGTTGGAAATTTGTCTTTGGTGGGGAGGTGCGTCCACCCTTATTTAATGACTTAAACACTAGGGTTCCGCATGTTGGAGGCTTTGTCTCTTCACACGTGCACAATCTACTAAGTGAATAGATGATCGTAGGGCCAATGATCATCAAATTTCATTGAGAAATGAAAGAGATATTCGTCCACGAAGTAAGGTGTTTGAGGCATGGAAATATGGTGGGGGACAAATCTACCACATCGGTGGAAAAATGAAGAATTGCTCTCTTTATAAGTCTCAAAATTGGCTAAGAGTTTGGGACCCCAAGGGGTAACCCATGTGTTTGAAGGAGGGAGGACCTAGATGTGCTTTGGCTCGGGGCTAAGCCCACACGCGCGCCGCCGCCGCCCGCCCGTCCGGTCTGCTCACGGGTCGTGGGTCTTGGGTCTTGGGCTTCTTCTGATAGACCCCAAATTGTTTAATATTTACAGTTTGGTCCCTGAAGTTTCTGAAAAGCTGAAATTGGGAACGACGGTAGGCAGAAAATTTCTGCCTACCATTTGGATTGGTTTTTGAAACGTTAAAACCATTAATCTGCACTTTATCACCTCCCTAAAAGCGTTGATTAACTCCCTCCATAAACAGCCATTACTTGGCTGATTAATGGCCATAAACAACTATTACTTGGCAGTTGAGGAGTCTCTCACCTTATGCTATATATTGGAGCATTTTGGCTCAATTGTAGATGCTGGACAGAAATGAGACACAACATATGAACACAGAGACAAACAGAAGAGAGACACAAATTCTGTCCAGAAACAGTGGACGAAAACAGAAACTCTCCCTTCCTTTTTCATTCTTCAGCAAGTCGTTTCGTGTTTGTTTCTTCGTCAGAATCAACCTATTTGCTTTGTTGTGTTGATTAGTTGTTGTTTTATCTTGGGAGACTATTGTCCGTTAACGTAAAAGCATATATACTGGGAAATCTTGTCTTAAAGACAGAGAGCCATCTCTCGACTCAGCCCACAGTTGTAACAATCCAGATTTAGTGTTTCTTGATTTCAGGTTATCAAGATTCAAGACTCAACAAACTTGAGGCAGTTCTAAACATTGGCTTGTTTGTTTATCCTTTCGAACACTTGTAATATTTATTTACTTCCCGTATTGCTTTACATATCCAGCGGATACTAATAATGCAATTTGGAATATAAAGAACTTTTATGATTTAAAACTAGTTTGGTTATTAAAAAAAAACTGGAGGAAGTCTATGTCATCAAAACATCACATACTCAACAGAAGAATTTGACTTTCTGGTGTTATAACTTATGATCATGTTTCAAGGATTAAATAGTCTCATACATAGCATCATTATTGATTAACTATTTAGCATGTCCTTTTCCACCTGCACAAATAATAACTAGTAACATTCTTGGACTTAGTAATATATTACAAAACTTCACAAGGAGTCTTTCATATTTCTTTATTTTTAAGTCTTCTGTCGATGCAAGAAACTGCTTTCATGAGAATGACATTAATTTTTTTTTGTATCCACATATAGCTATATGACCCATCAAAGATAGAATAGACAAACCTCAAATTCTGTTGACTTTTCGTCAGATGCTTCAAAGAAAGGTACTTTTTTTTGTTGTTTAACCATCCTCCCCAATCCACCGACCCGATTAATCCAGATTCTCGTCAGGAGTTTAATACAGGGATAAATGAATTAGGCATAATACATAATTAGACACCTTAACTTGGCCTCAACTGGCAATTAAACACTTCAACTTTGAAAATGCACATCTAGACACTTCAACTCGTCCAGACTGTGTCTAGTGGACACCCGACGCTGACGTGTCATGACGTGACACATAAACTTTGGAGATGTCTAGATGATCATTTTGTAAGTTGGAGTATTCAACTGACTAGTGGAGACAAGTTGATGTGTCTAGTTGTGCATTCTCAAAGTTAGAATGTTTACTTGCCAGAATCGGTACTGAACATCCCGCCTATAATTGTACAGGCTCCCATAGCAATCACATATTTTGGTTCAGGCATTTGCTTATATAATCTCACTAAAGAGGGGGCCATTTTCATTGTTACTGTTCCGGCTGTTAAAATTAGATCCGCTTGTCTAGGACTCGATCTTGGTACTAGTCCATAACTATCAAAGTCGAAGCGTGAGCCTATTAGTGAAGCAAATTCAATGAAGCAACAACTGGTACCATAGAGAAGCGGCCATAAACTAGAGAGTCTTGACCAATTTGAAAGATCATTTAATGTAGTTGAAATAACTGAATTTTGGACTGTTCGATCAATGAGGTCAAGTTTAAGTGTCTATCCATGTATTATGACAATGAAACAGTACAAATTCGTCCTATTGCTTTTTTAGCATTAGCATCTGGAATTACATGGCTAGCACTATTAGAAAGCTAACCATAGGCCTTGTAATTCCTTATCTATGTCCTTTAATCAAGAACCCTATTTGCTTAGCAACAGACACTATATCAATGAATCAACGAGTTGTAGATGGTGAAAATGTAGTTTCAGCAGGAGGTATATTTGAGCTTGGCTTCTTCAGTCCTAATGGATCCCAAGGGCGACGATACGTCGGGATATGGTACAAGGGATTACCAGTTGAAAAAGTTGCATGGGTTGCAAACCTTGAAAGACCATTAATTGGATCATTTGGAGTTCTTATGATTAATGCTAGTGATGGCAATTTGGTCCTTGAGGGTGAAAAAATGTACCTGTCTGATCTACACAATTAGTTAATTTAACATCCAACAACACAATTGCTGTACTCACTGATCAAGGGAATCTTGTTCTTCAGAACAAGTTGAACGAATCAGTACCGTTATGGGAGAGCTTCAATCATCCATTCGACGAACTCTTGACTCGTATGAAGATAGGGGCGAATACTAGAACAGGGGAGCAAATAGTTCTCACGTCTTGGAAAGACGATAAAATCCGTCATTAGGACGTTTTACCATCACTCTGGTGGATCCTCAGGAACTTGTACAAGTAATTATTTTGAATGGCTCATCGACCAAGCATTTCAGATCGGGGCAGTGGAACCGGAGAAGTTTCATAGGAGTGCCTAGCATGACTAAAGACTACAGCAATGGCTTTCAACTACTTACGGACAATAAAGGGGAGTCATTTTATTTTTCTTATTCTATACTCAATTACTCTTCTCCAACATTGATATATTTAGATTCCTCGGGCGCAATAATTCAGATGGATTGGGATGCATAAGAGAAAAAATGGTTAAGGGTGCAGGTAGTACCTAAAGGTCAATGTGACTTGTATAACACATGTGGTCCTTGTTGGTACTCTATTGTACTTTATAAAGTAGTACGGGAAGTAAATAACTATTACAAGTGTTCGAAAGGATAAATAAATGGTCAATCTTCAAAACTGCCGCAAGCTTGTTATGTCTTGAATCTTGATAACCTGAAATCAAGAAACAACTAAATCTGAATGGTTACAACGCTGTGTGTTGAGTCGAGTGATTGCACTTTGTCCTTAAGACAAGATTGCCCCGTATATATGCTTTTACGTTAGCGGGCAATAGTCTCTCAAGATAAAACAACACTTTAATCTGAACACTACAAAGCCAATAGGTTGAGTCTGACGAAGAAAACAAATATGAATCGACTTGCTGAAGATATGGAAAAGGAAGGAAGAGTTTCTGTTTTCTCTTCTATTTTGTCTCTGTGTATATAGTGTGTCTCTGTTGTGTATATCTCGTGTATATCACACTGTATTTCGTCACTGTTTTTGGGTATTTTCGTGTGTTTTTCTCTCTGTTTTGTGCTGCTATTTTCGTGTATGTGTGTCTATTTTCTGTCACTGTGTATGTCTCCACAATTGAGCCAAAACAGCTCAATATATAGCATCACGAGAGGGTTGTTCAACTGCCCAAAACACTACTGTAAATAGTCATTAGGAGGGTTGTTAATGGCTGGTTTAAGGCCATTAGTGTGTCATGTTAAAGGCTATAAGTGAGGTTGTTCATGGCCATTGAAGGAGGGTGTTTATGGAGGAGTTAATCAGCCAAGTAATGGCTGGTTAATGCTCCAAAAAATAGTCCAACGGTAGGCAAAACGTTTTCTGACTTCCGTCACCCCAAAATCAACTTTCCAAAAACTCTAGGGACCAAACTGTAAATATTAAGCACTTTGGGATCCAAAAAGATAATATCAGAAAGTCCCCACAGCCCGTGACCCGACCCCGACCCCGACCCGAGACCGGACGGGATGGGCGGGCGGCGGCGGCGCGCGTGTGGGCTTAGCCTTAAACCCAAGCACATCTAGGTCCTCCCTCCTTTAAACACATGGGATACCCCTTGAGGTCCAAAACCCTTTACCACTTTAGAGACTTATAAAGAGAGCAATTCTTCATTTTCCCACCGATGTGGTAGATTTATCCCACACCATATTTCCATGCCTCAAACACCTTACTTCGTGGACCAATATCTTTTTCATTTCTCAACGAAATTTGACGATTCTTGGCCCTACGGCCATCTACTCACTTCGTAGATCATGCATGTGAGAAGAGACAAAGCCTCCAACATGCGGAACACTAGAGTTTAATTCATTAAATATGGGTGGACGCACCTCCCCTCTAAAGGCAAATTTCCAACAGTCCTTTTGGTAGCTGCAAAAATAATGATTCGCCAATATGCAAACGTTTGAAGGGTTACGAACCAAAGTCTATCAGTGAATGGTTTTGGAAATTTGCCTTTGGCGGGGAGGTGCGTCCACCCATATTTAATGAATTAAACACTAGTGTTCCGCATGTTGGAGGCTTTGTCTCTTCTCACATGCATGATCTACGAAGTGAGGTGATGACCGTAGGGCCAAGAATCGTCAAATTTCGTTGTGAAATGAAAGAGATATTGGTCCACGAAGTAAAGTATTTGATGCATGAAAATATGGTGTGGGACAAATCTACCACATCGGTGGGAAAAGGAAGAATTGCTCTCTTTATAAATCTCTAAAGTGGTAAAGGGTTTGGGACCCCAAGGGCCATACTTGGCTGTTTAATTTCCCTCATTCAATGGCCATTTGCAGCCATGTCTTGGGCAGTTGGGCAGCCTCCCTCATGCTATATATAGATGCCTTTTGGCTCAATTATGTGGCACATTTACAGACTGAAAAATTAGAAAAACGCAGCACAAAACAGTGACGAAAATCACTGAAAAACAGTGAAGAAAACCTCTGTAAAAACAATGAGCAAACACACACATATACACAAGATATACACAACAGAGACACACTATATACACAGAGACAAAACAGAAGAGAAAACAGAAACTCCTCCTTCCTTTTCCATTTCTTCAGCAAGTCGATTCATATTTGTTTTCTTTGTCAGGCTCAACCTATTGGCTTTGTAGCGTTGAGATTAAAGTATTGTTTTTATCTTGAGAGACTATTGCCCGCTAACGTAAAAGCATATATACGGGGCAATCTTGTCTTAAGGACAGAGGGCAATCACTCGACTCAACACACAACGTTGTAACCATCCAGATTTAGTTGTTTTTGTTGAGTTTACAAGGATTGCAAGAAACGGAAATTACAAGTAACTGCTTATGTAAGAATTGAAATTACAATTCAACTAGAAAACTGAAAATTATAATATAACAACAAAACTGAAATTACAATATTTGTTGAACAAGAAGACCGGAAACTGCTTTGATTTTTGCTGAGTCGAGTGTGGCACTCTGTCCTTAAGACAATATTGCCCCGTATGTATCCTTTATACGTCCTGGACAATTCGTCTCCCAAGATAAAACAGCAATGGAACACTTGAGCAAAGGAAACTCAAGAGCTACCTTGAAGAATATAGAGCAAGAAATGATGCAAGGAAGATGTAGGAAGAAACTGTTTTGCTTGTGTATTTTCGTGTATATATCAAGTATATTTTATATCCTCCTCAACAATGGTGTAGGGGGTGTTTATATAGGTGACGGAGGGCTGTTTAACTGCCTCCATAACAGCCATTATTGGCCAAATAATGGCCATTATGGAGGTAGTAAAGTCACCAAAATAAATGGTGAAAAGACCAACGGATTTGGCCATTATAGGAGGAGTAATTCAGCCAAAATAAATGGCTGAATTGAGTGCTTGGCGTTTCTGTTCTGACCGTCGAAAATTCTGTCTTTCGGAAAACTTCAGGGACCAAACTGTACATCTTGAAACTTCAGGGACCAAACTGTACATCTAAAAAAATTCTGGTCCAAACTGTACTTCTGAAACTTCTGGGATCAAACTGTACTTCTGGCAAAGTTTTCTGGCCCAAAAAGATAATATCAGAAGGCCCACAGCCCACGACCCACGACCCACGACCCGTGACCCGTGACCCGTGACCCGTGACCCGAGAACCCGGAACCCGGAACCCAGAATCGGAACCAGACCGGACGGGCGGGCGGCGGCGGCGCGCATGTGGTCTTTCCTCGAACCGAAGCACATCTAGGTCCTCCCTCCTTTAAACACATGGGATACCCCTTGGGGTCCCAAACCCCAAACCAATTTCGAGTCTTATATACACAACAATTCTTTCTTCCTCTACCGATGAGGGAGAATTGAACACAACACCACACTTTCCATGCTTCAAACACCTCACTTCGTGAACCAATATCTCTTTCATTTCTTAATGAAATTTGAGCAGTTTCCGGTCTTCTTGTTCAACAAATATTGTAATTTCAGTTTTGTTGTTATATTGTAATTTTCAGTTTTCTTGTTGAATTGTAATTTCAATTCTTACATAAGCAGTTACTTGTAATTTCCGTTTCTTGCAATCCTTGTAAACCCAACAACTTAAGACAATATTTTGCTTACGGTAACTGCAATAACATGGCTGGAAATATGACCGATGTTGCTGCTACTGCTGCTGCCTCTCGAGGCAACGTTGTTGCCTTCCCCACTGCCGCTACTGGCCAAGGCAGTAACCCCGCCGCCTTCACTGCTGCTGCTGCTACTGTTCAAGGCAGTAACACTGCTGCCTTCCCGACTGTTGGAGCTCCCCCCTCTTCTTCACACCACCATGATCGCCCTGAAAAGTTCATGGGATCAGAATTTAAAAGATGGCAGCAAAAGATGTTGTTCTACTTAACAGTTATGGGCATGGCCCGGTTCCTTACGGAAGATCCTCCACAAGCTGGAGATGAAATGGACTCTTCGCCTGCTGAAACGGGTGAAGGGGGCCTTGGTATCCATGTCGTTAACGGCATGAAGATGGTTCGTGATGCGTGGAATCATAGCGATTTCATGTGCAAGAACTATATACTGAACTGCTTGGCAGACCCTCTCTACACGGTATATTCTACCGTTGGCACCGCCAAAGAGCTGTGGAAAAAACTGCAAAAGAAGTACAACGCACAAGATGCGGGTACTAAGAAGTTCATCGTTGGGAAATTTCTAAAATTCCAAATGGTGGACAGCAAGACAGTGATGTCCCAAGTCCAGGAATTCCAAATGATTTTACATCACCTGGATTTGGAAGGACTGAAGCCAAACGAGCAGTTTTTTGTTGCATCACTGATTGAAAAGTTACCTCCTTCATGGAATGAGTTTATGAGTTACTTGAAACTCAAGACAAAGGAGATGACCTTTGAAGAGCTTGTTATCAAACTGCAAATCCAGGAAGATAATAAGAAGACCTTGCCAAAGGGTAGACAACATGCTGAGGCAAAGGCAAATCTGGCTGAGGCCAAAGGGAAAACAAGCAACAAGCGGAAGTTCCACAAAGACGGCAAAGCCCGCAATGAGACGCGTTCAGAGGTAACTGTCATCACTGTGGGAAACCTGGTCATAGGATCAAGGAATGCCGCAAGCTCAAGACTGAGCAACAGCAGAAAGCCAAGTCAAAAGGCAAGGCTCAAGCAAACGTCGTCAAGGACACGCACCTGGATGACATGATCGAAGAATTCTCTGCAGTGGTGCTAGAAGCCAACTTGGTGGAAAATCCGATGCAGTGGTGGGTGGACACAAGTGCTACTAGGCACATCTGTTCCAACAAAGATGTCTTCTCCACGTACACACCAGTCGCTGACAAGAAGCTGTTCATGGGCAACAACGCTTCTTCTGACGTGCTGGGGTTGGAAAGGTGGTCCTGAAGATGACTTCCGGCAAGGAACTTACTCTGAAGGAAGTGATGCACGTCCCAGAGATTAGAAGAAATTTAATTTCTGGACCTTTATTGGTTAATGCTGGTTTTAGGCTAGTATTTGAATCCAATAAGTTTATACTCACTAAAAATGGCACATTTGTAGGGAGGGGCTTCGTCTGTGAAGGCCTCTTCAAAGTGAATGCCATGTCTGTATTGCGTCAAGGAAATAAAGTTGAACCTTCTTCTTATTTGCTTGAGTCTTCTAATTTATGGCATCATAGATTAGGACACGTTAACTACAAGTCTATTCAAAGGCTGGTAAAGATGGAGTTGTTGCCGTCTATCGACATAAACCCTCAACATAAGTGTGAGGTGTGCGTAGAGGCAAAACTTACTAAGCTTCCTTTTCGATCCGTCGAAAGGAATACCGCTCCTCTAGAACTTATTCACACAGATATATGTGATTTGAAGTTTGCACAAACTAGAGGGGGGAATAAGTACTTTGTGACTTTCATTGACGATAGCACAAGGTATTGTTACCTTTACTTGTTGAAAAGTAAGGATGAAGCCTTTGAAGCGTTCGCGTTACAAAGCGTAAGTTGAGAACCAATCGAGCCTACTGATTAAATCCATTCGTAGCGATAGAGGGGAGAATATGTAGCGCCTTTTGAGGAATACTGTGCCCGAAGGCATTATTCATCAAACGACGGCTCCATACTCACCTCAATCAAACGGTGTGGCGGAACGTAAGAACCGCACATTAAAGGAAATGATGAATGCCTTGCTTATCAATTCCGGTCTTCCCAAAACATGTGGGGAGAAGCCGCCCTACCGCTAATACGATTCTTAACAGAGTCCCACATAAGGGTAAGGACAAACTCCATATGAATCATGGAAGGGAAAGAAACACACCTACAAATACTTTAAGGTGTGGGGTTGTTTGGCAAAGGTTGAAGTACCCAAGCCAAAGCAGTCAAGATTGGGCCTAAGGCGTAGATTGCATATTCATCTGATATGCAAATAATGATAGTGCTTATCGCTTCTTAGTGAATAAGTCAGATATTCCAGATATCCACCAGGGTACAATAATGGAATCAAGGAATGCACTATTCTTTGAAAGTACCTTTCCTAGAAAGGAAAAAGACATAACCTCTCTCAAACGAAGTTATGCACAAAGCTCTCAAGAACCGGGAGTCCTTGATCGCCGGATCTGAATGGTTCAGATCTAGCGAATCTCGAGGTGGCTGAACATCCGGAATCTAGTGTTCCAGATTCTCAGAACTTTGAGACTCCAGAGATGGATCTAAGGCGAAGTAAAAGGGCCAGGAAGGATAAATCCTTCGGTCCTGACTTTGTAGCTTATATGGTTAATGATGAACCAAGGACAATTGCTAAGGCGTTGTCAACTCCAGAAGCACCGCTCTGGAAAGAAGCTATTGAGAGTGAAATAAGCTCCATTCTGCATAACCATACTTGGGAGTTGGTTGATCTTCCTCCGGGAAATAAACCATTGGGGTGTAAGTGGATACTCAAACGGAAATACAAAGCAGATGGGTCGTTAGACAAGTACAAAGCCAGGTTGGTAGTCAAGGGCTATCGGCAAACAGAAGGCTTTGACTACTTTGACACATACTCTCCGGTATCCCGAATGACATCCATACGGGTATTCATTGCGATCGCAGCTTTGCGTGACCTTGAGATACACCAGATGGATGTTAAGACAGCTTTCCTAAACGGCGATTTGGAAGAAGAAATCTATATGGACCAACCCGAGGGGTACGTGGTTCAAGGGCAAGAGAAGAAAGTCTGTCGACTTATCAAATCTCTGTACGGGCTTAAACAAGTCCCGAAGCAATGACACAAAAAATTTGATAGTACTCTACTATCAAAGGGGTTCGCCATTAATGAGTGTGATAAATGTGTTTGCACGAAAGGTAACTCTGACTCGTTTGTTATGATATGCATGTATGTAGACGACATGTTAATCACAGGAAGCAGTCCTAGGGTAATCCTAGAGACTAAGAACATGTTGAAACAATGCTTCGACATGAAGGATATGGGTATCGCAGATGTCATCTTAGGGATTAAAATCTCTAAGACGTCTGACGGACTGGTCTTATCTCAGTCTCACTACATCGAGGATGTTTTGAGAAAGTTTGAGATGTTAGACAGTTCACCGATAAAGTCACCAATGGATACAAATCAAAAGCTTGATAAAAATCTTGGTGCACCGGTATACCAGGAGCGATATGCACAGGTGATCGGTAGTTTGATGTATATAACAAACCGCACCCGACCGATATTGCTTACGCAAATAATAAGTTGGCTAGGTTCACCCGTGTCCGAGTGATAATCACTGGAAGGCGTTGAATCGGGTATTACAATACCTGAAATACACGTTAAATTACGGGTTACACTATTCGAGATATCCAGCTGTACTAGAGGGGTACAGTGATGCAAACTGGATATCTGATATAGAGAACACCAAGTCCACCAGTGGGTATGTATTTACAATTGGTGGTGGGGTTGTGTCTTGGAAATCCTCTAAGCAAACTTGCATCGCCCGATCCACAATGGAATCGGAGTTTATCGCTTTAGACAAAGCAGGAGAAGAAGCTGAGTGGCTTCATGACTTCTTAGAGGATGTTCCGTGTTGGAACAAACCCGTACCTTCGGTAATGATCCACTGCGACAGTCAGTCGGCTATAGGAAGGGTACGGAATGCTATGTACAACGGCAAGTCTCGTCATATTCGACGGAGGCATAAGACCGTTAGGCAACTGATCACCACGGGTATAATATCCATTGATTACATCAAGTCAAAGGATAATATAGCAGACCCATTGACAAAGGGCTTACCCAAAGATCAGATGGCTTGCCTGTCTAGGGGAATGGGCTTAAAACCCAAAATATAAGGACTAATACATCGGTAACTCCAACCTTACTAACCTGGAGATCCCAGTAATTTGGTTCAATGGGAAAACTAAGTTGTAAAGGTTCAGTTGATCGCTTCGGTGGAAGTATGAGCACTTCGGATAGTGATTTCTGAAAAGAAACACCAAATCCAAAGCCGTTCCCGCGATAGACTTTAAGTGCTATCTGCAGTGTGGGTAAATGTTAAGTTTTCAAAACCTATAATGCTCCTCAACAGTTGATGTTAGGTTTTGGGAAACTTTTAATGGTTCCTAACACTTGTGAAGTGGGGTATAGCAGGATACCTTGTAGGAGACCACCTATTTAAGTGCGAGGACGGGCCGCCTCAAAATGAACGCACTTAAGAATCCAAGACGTTGTCCATGGCCAAAACGGGCAAAACATTACGAAGAAGAGAGTAAGGGAATTTGTTGTGTTGGTACCATTGACTTGGCTTACACTAAACACTGACGGTTCAAGACATCACGTTCACCGCGCAGTAAGTAAGTCCGATGGTATTCAGCTATGGAAGGTTCAAAGCTGATGCTACCTCTCCTTATGCAATATCGGTCCGCTGAAATATTGCTGGAAATGAAAAGACACCATGTGAGTGCGCCAAAATCTCTTTCAAGAGGGGATTGTTGGAAATTAGTCTTTGGCGGGAGTTGCGACCGACCAACTTTAACGGCTTAAACACTAGTGTTACGTATGTTGGAGAATCCGGTTCTTCACACATGCATGATGTACTAAGTACGTAGATAACCGTAGGGCCAAGAATCGTCAAATTTCATTGAGAAATGAAAGAGATATTGGTTCACGAAGTGAGGTGTTTGAAGCATGGAAAGTGTGGTGTTGTGTTCAATTCTCCCTCATCGGTAGAGGAAGAAAGAATTGTTGTGCATATAAGACTCGAAATTGGTTTGGGGTTTGGGACGCCAAGGGGTATCCCATGTGTTTAAAGGAGGGAGGACCTAGATGTGCTTCGGTTCGAGGAAAGACCACACGCGCGCCGCCGCCGCCCGCCCGTCCGGTCCGGTTCCGGTTCCGGGTTCCGGGTTCTCGGGTCTCGGGTCACGGGTCACGGGTCATGGGTCACGGGTCGTGGGTCACGGGTCGTGGGTCACGGGTCGTGGGTCACGGGTCGTGGGTCACGGGTCGTGGGTCACAGGTCGTGGGTCGTGGGCTGTGGGCCTTCTGATATTATCTTTTTGGGCCAGAAAACTTTGCCAGAAGTACAGTTTGATCCCAGAAGTTTCAGAAGTACAGTTTGGACCAGAATTCTTTCAGATGTACAGTGTACAGTTTGGTCCCTGAAGTTTTCCGAAAGACATAATTTTCGACGGTCAGAACAGAAACGCCAAGCACTCAATTCAGCCATTTATTTTGGCTGAATTACTCCTCCTATAATGGTCAAATCCGTTGGTCTTTTCACCATTTATTTTGGTGACTTTACTACCTCCATAATGGCCATTATTTGGCCAATAATGGTTGTTATGGAGGCAGTTAAATAGCCCTCCCTCACCTATATAAACACCCCCTACACCATTGTTGAGGAGGACAGAAAATATACTTGATATATACACGAAAATACACAAGCAAAACAGTTTCTTCCTACATCTTCCTTGCATCATTTCTTGCTCAATATTCTTCAAGGTAGCTCTTGAGTTTCCTTTGCTCAAGTGTTCCATTGCTGTTTTATCTTGGGAGACGAATTGTCCAGGACGTATAAATGATACATACGGGGCAATATTGTCTTAAGGACAGAGTGTCACACTCGACTCAGCAAAAATCAAAGCAGTTTCCGGTCTTCTTGTTCAACAAATATTGTAATTTCAGTTTTGTTGTTATATTGTAATTTTCAGTTTTCTAGTTGAATTGTAATTTCAATTCTTACATAAGCAGTTACTTGTAATTTCCGTTTCTTGCAATCCTTGTAAACCCAACAGTTTCTTGATTTCAGGTTATCAAGATTCAAGACACAACAAGCTTGCGGCAGTTTTGAAGATTGACCATTTATTTATCATTTCGAACACTTGTAATAGTTATTTACTTTCCGTACTGTTTTATAAAGTACAATAGAGTACCAACAAATGGAACGAGGGGAATTGGACTAGTGGTTGTGTTCGGAGAGCACGATTCCAGTGCGAGGATACAATCACTAGTCCAAATTCCGATGATGAGAAAAAGAGGGATGTTTTTTTACCAGTTTCAGGGATGAAACTACCAGATTTCTCACATTACCTACTTACTTGGGATAAAATGAAATGCGAAAATTCTTGCTTAAAGAACTGTTCTTGTTTGGCATATGCTTATGTTGATGGAATAGGCTGCATGATTTGGGGAAAATATCTTATTGACCTCCAAGAGTTTTCCCATGGTGGAGAGCAACTATACATTCGCCTGGCACATTCCCAACTTGGTAGATGCACCAATCTTTACTACTTGAACGAAACTTGGGTTCATTTTGGATTTGGTTTATCTTCTTTTTTTCCATGAACATGATTGTTAGTAGTCTGCCTATATTCCGCCAGGTACTTCCTACCTTTCAACAGCACAAGTACGGAGTAATTTTTCTCATCAAGGCTATGTAGATATGAAAAATCACCTAGTGTTATTACCTCTGCTGGAATCTGAACTTGAGACCTCATGTTTTGTTGGATTCACATTTAGGCTTCATGTTTTAGTTTTTTTTTCTAATCTAGTTGCCTTCTGTCATGCAGATAAGAGGAGGCAAATGGGAGCCCATATTGCAATTATCGTTTCAGCGATAGCTGGCCTAATTCTTATTGTTTGCACTATATTTTTGAAGATCAGAAAAAGAGGTAAAAACCATTCAATTTTTTCAGTTCTTAATCGATTCAGAGGCACTACTTTTGAAGAGACTAATTTTTACTAAATTTTATCAGGCATTGGGAGTTTAATCCCTTTTTGCATAGCTTCAAAACAATTTAATCCCTTTTTGCATAGCTTCAAAACAATCTTCAGCAGCAAATTTGTTTCTTAACAGTTTTGCTCAAGGTAGCAGTTCAGAATTACCCGTTTTCAGCTTCAAGTGCATAGAAAATGTTACTAAGAACTTTTGCACTCGAAATAAACTTGGAGAGGGGGGATTTGGACCTGTTTACAAGGTATTACGTGTGTTTTAATCGTCGAACTTCAGCAAAATAAAGTAGCAAATTTCACGTAGTTTATACTCATTTGCTCATGTGTGATTCATTTATAGGGAGTATTACCAAATGGACAAGAGGTTGCTATTAAAAGACTTTCGAGCAGCTCAGGACAAGGCATTGAATAGTTCAAGAATGAGGTTACACTAATTTCCAGACTTCAACACAGAAACTTAGTCAAATTGATGGGATTTTGCATTCTTGGGGAGGAAAAGTTGTTGATCTTTGAATACATGTCCAACAGAAGCTTAGACGTTTTCATATTCGGTGAGCTAATTAAGAAGACTTTGTACAGTTTTCTTGATGAATGATGGCTACTCGGAGGGAATCAAACGATAGCAAATACCAACAGGATTGCCGGTACCTAGTAAGTACTTCTAATTGTTCATATATATCAGTGAAATTCATCTGAACTAAATTGTATATTTATGTGCGCTCCAATGCAGTGGCTACCTGTCCCCTGAATATGCAATACAAGGAATCTTTTCCGAAAAGTCTGATGTCTTCAGCTTTGGTGTCATGTTGTTAGAGATTATCAACAGTAAAAGAAACAACAGCTATTCTCACTCCAAAGACGACCCTCTCAACCTTCTGGACCATGTAAGAAAAACGAAAAAAATTCTCATTTTTTCGTATACAGTCAGACCTCTATATAACAATCATCCTCTATAACAACATTTAACTTATAACGGCCAAGTTCTCTTTGTACTGATTTTTCATGTTATGTTATATTATATATTCATTATAACAACATTTCACTATAACAGTCAAAAAATATCAAGACAAATGGCGTTGTCATAGAGAGGTTTGACAAACTCCTACTATTTTCACATGACATAACTAATTAAAAGTGAAACATAAATGGATTTTAGGCATGTCAACTATGGAATGAAGGGAAGATAATGGAGTTTCCGGATCCGAAGGTGGCTGGTACACTTGAAACACCAACACAAGTTGTTATATGCATCCTTGTGGGCTTGCTTTGTGTGCAAGAACATGCAAATTATAGGCCAAATACAGCTACAATTGTTTCCATGCTCTGCAATGACACAGTTCTTCCTTCGCCTAAGCGACCTGCATTTGGCAGCAAAGACAGAAGCCCTGATGATTCAAAATTTTCACCTTGCTCCAGAAATTCTTTTACTATTTCAAATGTTGAAGGACGTTAACTTTAACTTACCTGTTTGGGACCGTCAATGTGATTACTGTCCTTGTCCAAGTTTGATGTTAATTTCTTATAGTATTTTACATTCAAGGATCACATGGATAGAACAATCAAGGTGTATGTATGTTGTTTGCTGCTTCCAATTGATATTCATCGGAATTGATTGGCTGTTTATACGGTAATTGATTTGGTGTAAACACCCGGTGCGGATAAATTTTTACCTGATACCACTTAGAGCCAAATCAGCAAATACCTGGTGACACAAAAAAAACATAGCTTATTTTAGAGAGCTGATGTGTTTGACCAAGCTGGGAAAAGGCTTTTACGTTGTACAAACACTTTGAAAAATCGAAAAAATTAGTTTCTTCCTAAAAGCACTTGTGAAAGCTTGATCAAATATGAAATGTAGTTCTACCATTGATAAAAGTTTCTTTTCAATTGATTAGTCAAATACAAACTATTATTATCCAAAATTGCTTATTTGGAAAGCATTTCAGATAAAAAGCACTTTCAAAACAATTAGATTTTAAAGTATGGTCAAACATGCTACTAATAGTGTCTAAAGAAATAACACAAGAATGTTGTGTTAGTGATTTTTAGAATCTCAAAACACAAAGAAAACATTTTTTAATAGTTAAATCCACATAGATTTATTAGGTTTCGTAGACTCATCAGAGGTAATCCATATGCTAACACAAGGTCATGAAACTTACTAAGTCTTAAGTTTTAAATCCCGGTAAGTTATGTCGAATCAATGTCGAGATTAAATAAACTGCAAAAGCAACTACGTCAACACCTATTTCTTGGGGAATTACTAGGCCGCATGCTTGAATTTACTCCACCGCAAACAACCAAATATATTACTGAAAGATCTTCCTTTGCTTTTTTTGTTATTGCCTCTGGACTCCAAGATCATCTTAACATGCTGGTGTTAAAACAAACTAGTATATACTACTAATACATAGAAATTAAACTTTTTAGGTATAGTTGGCTACGATATGCTACTAATAAAGTAGCAAAATGACAAAAGTTCAGATTGTAATTTTTTTTCCTAACACAGAAGTTAATGTCTCTTTTTCCTAACGTCCCATTGACTAATGACCCAAAACGTCAATAAAGTAGTTAAAGATTAAAGAGTTCTTTATTATGCAAGAAAAGTGTAACGCCATAGATTAGATTTTCTGTTTCTCATCTTGTTTTTATTCAAACTAAATCTTATTGTTTTCTTTAATTACTAAATCCAAAACCTTGTAATATCCAACCGGCCGGCCGGCCACAAGCTACCAGCAAGTTTCCATCTGCGTGAGGTAATAATCAAGAACCTATATTGTATAGAAAAAGACAGTAACTTTACTAATATGTTCTCTTATATATTGCTTATTATTACTGCTGCTTTTGCATCCCTCCTTGAGCCGGAGATCTATCGGAAACATCTCTACCCGTCACAAGGTAGGAGTAAAATCTGCATACACTCTATCTTCCCCAGACCCCACCTAGTGTGTTATCCTTGGTATGTCTTTGTTGTATGTTCTCTTATGTTGAAACTTGGGCACTGTTTTTTTTCTCATGTTTTGTCCTGTGAATTTGCAGCCAGAGTGTTAGTAGAGTTGACGATCCTGAACTATATCCTACAAGTTTCAAAAACATTAACTTCTATATTTGTGATTCTGATATCAATATTTAAGAAGTTTTAGCTTAAAAGAAAGGGAGATTTACAGGGCATTCTCGCATGATCATTTGTTACTTGAGAGATTAGAAGCATATATAAGTAAGTATGTAACACTAAAAGCAAGACGTGTAGGTGGATCGATTCATCATGTTACCATTGAGACTTTTTTTCTAATTCACCTATTTAAGTTAGGTAATGCTGGTATAGAAAGTGTTCAACAGATTGAAGAAGGTGTCTCAACTCTCAAGTGCACAAAAGGACAAGCTAGTGATCCTGCATACTCCAACCATTCAGGTCTATGACCATCAAGAGTTTTTTCCCACGTTGACTTGCTTTGTCTTGCTTACTGGCTCGGAAGTTTTGTCCAAAAAATGAACCTGACTCTAAGGATGCATATATTTAAGTAAGCAAACCAACAGGAGGAAAGATCGCAGCTGGTAGCCGAAAGAGCTCTACTGATTTAGTTGTAGAGGGCAACTGAAAAGGAGGCTCCACTTTGACAATAACAACATACCCAGTTTATTCCAACAAGTAGGGTCTGGAGAGGGTAAGATGTACACAGACCTTACCCCTACCCTTTGTGGGGTAGAGAGGATGTTTCTGGTAGACCCTCAGCTCAAATACAAGATACTGGATGTAGCAATTTACGTCATGGTAACATCAGCAATAGAAGCAAACCAAACTCAACAGTAGAATCTCAACTCTTAGTCAAATTTTCAAATGCAGCAGCTACCAACTGAAACAGGGCAGAGAATTTCAAATTAGTGCAGCAGTTTGCTGTCGAAATACTGCTCAAAACTGAGTTTCAGAGTTGCAGCTCACTTTGACTTTGGCCCGAAAATATGCTCAATCCACCACTCAAACTGTCCAATTGAATTTAAATTCCGAGTGCAAGTCCTAACCACTATCCCAGATTCAAATAGACTCAAATACAATATCCAAGAATTCACTTCAAATTTCCAGCAGCAATTCAGTACCAAACCAGTAAATATCCGAGAGATAATAGAAGCTATTGGCAATGTAGAACTTTAAATAACCAAGATGGTTAAGAAGTGTAGCAACAAACAAATGAAGCTTAGTTGCCAATTGTGGGAAATTTTAGCTCAAAATTGAATTCCAACTAGTTCATACTATTACCAGTCCAAGACTCAACTGGGAAAAAACGAAGTGACCGTGCAGATTTAAGACTTGCTTTAAACTAGGCAAACACAACTGGAAACAACACCAAATTAGAATCACTTCAACTATTGATTTTCACTCCCAAAATAAAATCTGATTCGTCAAATCTCAACAGCAGTTCAATACAATTCCAAGAGATTTCAGAAATCCAAAACGAGTTCTTAATGATAAGCAATTGCACAGAAACTAGTAACAAACTAATGAACTTTTACTGCAGAAATGAAGCTTTTCAAATTGTTCAAACTGATGAAATAACCTCCAAAATTTAAACAAGACTAAGTTTCCAGTTACTGTTCGGTTTGTGCCCTCAGTTCACAATATCATTACAATTTGATCCCAAAATTGTTAGAGGTCAGCTTCTAACAATTTAGCAACTCAGCAACACAACACAACCTGTAATTACAGCTCCAAGTTGAACTGCCAACTTAGTAATTGAGGATTCAAGTTTCAGCTTTACACAACTTTCAGTTCTTGTTCAATGGTTCTCAGTCACTAGCAAGCCAAAGACTAATGAATTTCAACTCTCAAAACAAATTTCCAACTCAAATCACGGTCTTCACTTCTTCAATAATGTAATTCCAATGTTCATCAAGCCCAGAAAAACAAAAAGAAATTCAATTCTTGTTTCAGAAAAGTAGACTCAAAAACTCAATTAACTTCTCAAAAAATTCAGGAGTGCAAAACTCAAACTGAAACTTTGAGTCTCCCCTTCAAGTTCAACTCACAATATCAATAACGAATGAAATTTTTTAGTTCAACTCACGAAAACCAATCGAGATTCCACAGAAATCTTCAAACGAAGAAGTTCAAACCTGTTCATGGAGACGAACTTTCACATTCATGTCGACAAAATCACTTTCATGGCTAAGGATGGGTTCAAATTTCAAGAATCAATTCACTGGTTTTGGCTACGGATGATAGGTGAGGACGCTCGTAGCTATGGTCGAATTTCAAAAATTTCAACCCTAAGTTCGTCAATTGCAGCGACTGTTCTTCGAGGTACTACAATTTTGGTCCAAAACTTCCTACACAACCCTCTCAAATCTGGTTCAAATATCCTTAAATTTGGGGTATAAGTCGCACACAACAACTAAATACGTTCATCGATGATTAGAAAAAGGTTGATGCAGGATTTAAGAAGCCGGGAGCAACTTGGTTTCTCTACTAGTATCAAAGTTGTCAGGCTTGTGCAGCATTTCACTATCGTAAGAACAAGAAGTGTTCCACTGTTTCTACTCCTCTTTTTACCATTGTGTTAAAGCTATGTGCACCTTAGAGTACTCATATTCCACTTATGTTAAACATAATACTCGATTTAAGAAGCCGGGAGCAACTTGGTTTCTCTACTAGTATCAAAGTTGTCAGGCTTGTGCAGCATTTCACTATCGTAAGAACAAGAAGTGTTCCACTGTTTCTACTCCTCTTTTTACCATTGTGTTAAAGCTATGTGCACCTTAGAGTACTCATATTCCACTTATGTTAAACATAATACTCCCTCCGTCTCAATTTATGTGGCACCATTTGACTTGGCATGGAGTTTAAGAAAGAAAGAAAGACTTTTGAAATGTATATATTTGTGTGGGTATAAATATCCCATAGAGTTAAATTGTTTATAAATAAAGAAAGATGACATTCTTTTTCAAAGAGACTAAAAAGGAAATGGTGCCACATAAATTGGGACAGAGGGAGTAATCCTCTATCTCAAGTTAACTAGTATGTTACTTCCTTATTATGGATTGCCCAAAACAGGCCACCTTTATCAAAGAGTAACTTCAGTCCTGAATTTTTACCGGTAAGAAAGTATTAGAAAAATACCAACAATTTACAAACATCAAAATTAGCCTTCTCTTCAAGTTCATACATTTCTCACTACATACCATAGAACTTCAACCTTACCACGATACTAGCCTCCAGTCAAGTTAGGATACTTAACATGGAGAGAAGGGAGCATCAGTCATTCATGTTGTAGTGTAGTGGAGGCTGAGGTAAGCACAATTATAAGCTGATTTAGTTAAAGGACATCCTGCGCCAATATACAAGGCAAAATAAGTTGTAGGAGGGAAAGAAGGGGTTAAAAGTGGACCGAATTGCTCAGATTATATAAGTGTTTTGCTACACATAACCTCATCTGCTATATATTTGAAAAGTAAACATATTTCAGGTATAAAAAGATAAATAGCTGAACAAGATTACCATATGAAGTTACATCCAAGGTACCAAATCCACAGCGAGGAGGGTAAAATACATGGTCCACAAAGTTCATTATACAACAAAACATATACAATAACAACAACATACCTAGTGTAGTACCACAAGTGGGATCTGGGGAGGATACGATGTACACAAACCTTACGCCCCTTGTTTCCGATACACCCTCGGCTCAAAAAGAGATACAACAAACATATACTACTAGATAAATAAATGATTTAGTTTTTAACATGGACTGAACCATCCTCTACAACAACCATATTGACCACCTTTTCATACCTAAAATCTCTCTTTGTTAGGATTACTACCTCTGTATTATTATTACCACCAAATATGACCCATAAAAACAGCCCAATAAAGGAAGCCAATGCTACTACACATCCTGTCACAAAAACAAACCCCGAGACACGATGAAATATTTTTCGGTTTGCCATCTTATTCGGATCCACAGGTTGTGAATGTAACCACTTTGGAACACTCTTCACCCTAAACTTCCACGAATAAACACTAGTAACTTGTAATGAACTTGCACTTAATCCCACCAATACTTGTTGTTCTTTCCACATATTACCCAAATCAACATTATAAACTAACAACGGACGATTCGGCCTACGACCACCTAATTCACTTACCCTTACCTCTAACCTCTTTGAAGTACAATCATAATCAACCCAAGATTGCAACTTTTTGCCACTACTATTCAACCCCAAGTTCATATTCCTTGAAACAAGACTTCCCATGTTCACAACCACATGATTGGTAAAAGTATCAAGATCAACACCAAATAAACCCCATTTTCTTGGAACAATTACTAAGGAAAGATCTTCACCGTTAGAGAATGAGAAGTCAGTGGAGTCAAGAAACGTAAAGGGTGTTTTTTGGAACACAAATCCGGTACTATGAGAAGACTTTGATGGGTCAGTGAGTTGCACAAATGAGCCATTTTTAGTAATCTTAGCATCACCAATAAGGCCAAGATTTATGGGATCAAAGTGGGAACTGAGTTGAATGGAGCATGGAAGCGAAGTCAAGAGGAGAAGAAGAGGAGGAAGATTATAAAGCACCATGCCAAATTTGAGAGTATTTGGCTAGTCTATGGTTTGATGGTGGCAAGGTAAAGTAGGATTATGTATTGCTACTGGAACTGTCAACATTAGAGATGGCAATGGATAATGGATACATACTTTTTAATAGTTTTTAATAGGATATGGATATTCAAAATTTGAATTCTATCGATCCAGATATCCGGATTTATTTTTGACGGATCGGATCTGGATCTGGATCTGGATCTTGTATTTGAGATCCGTATCCGATTCAGATCTGACCCGTGGTCCTTTTTTTATTAAATATATTCATAACCTAGAATGTAATTTTATAAGTATTTTCTTAAAATTGCTAAGCACATCCTTGCAAGCTTAATTCTCAAAACAAGTTTAATTTATCCTCGTGTTAACTCAAAAACTAAAAAAAAAAGAGGTAACTTCGATAATAAAATCAATGTTATATTAGTGAATGACTAACATCTCCATAGACAAGTAGTTAAAATTATATTCACTTCATTTGTGAAGATTCCAAGCACATACAAGTTCTGCATTGTGGAAATACTAGTCAGCATTTTTCACAACTATTGTCATTGTCCAACATTTTCAATTAATAGCTCACAATCAAAACGAGACAACGAACAAAATATCTCATATGAACATTTCAAAATTGAAACACAGTAAACTGTTAGCTAAGTAAAAATCGTTTGTCAGTTTAAAAAAAAATCTTAGCAAGGCAAATTTTTTTACATGTGGATCCAGATCCGATCCGTGGACCCGGTATATCCGATGGATCCGGATTTGGATCTGATTTTTATGGATCCAACGGATCTGGATCCGGATCCGGATCTGGATTCAGATATGAAAAACGAATCTGGATCTGGATCTAGTAGGATCCGGTCTAGATCCGATCCGTTGTCATCCCTAGTCAACATAGATTATAGCACGTGTATAAATAATATATTTATTCATATTTATTCTTGTGTAATTATGATAAATATAGTATATCCGTATTCCACATTGTACCTCTATATATATTTTATATTAATGAAAATTCATAATAAGTGTGCCCTTAACGTATCGCAGTGAAATGAGGCTCCCTGTGGCATGCATGAATAAGCATACCTGCCGAACAACATAAGTAATATCAGGTCTGGTGAAAGTAAGGTAATGCAGTGCACCGGCCTATAGAAAGTGGGATCAGACACTGGATTACCATCAACAGCACTAAGTTTTGACTTAGAGTCAACTGGAGTAGACATATCTTGTAATGTGTCATTTTAGCCATCTATACAATCTCATCTGCATACTTACGCTGACAAAGAAACATAGTATCTGCAGATCTAGTCACTGAAATCCCCAAAAAATAGCTCAACTTTTCCAAGTCAGTCATGGCGAATTCTGTTTTGAGCGATACAATGATCTCATTTTTCAATAAATTAGATGAGGCAGTAAGCACAATATCATCCACTTACAATAATAAATATGTAATGCTACTACCTCTATGGAAAATAAACAGAGAATTATCACACTTGCTGCATACAAACTCAATCCGTATAATGTACTACGCAAAGCAATCATAGCACGCTCTAGGGGCATGTTTCAAACCATAAAGTGACTCGGAGATGACATACATATTGAGGGGCTACTGGATGGACAAAACCAGGCGATTGGTGCATGTAAACAGTTTCTTTCAAATCCCCATGTAGAAACACATTTTTCACATCAAGCTGATGAATAGGCCAATGCTTACCCATAGAAATATTCAGAACTATGCAGATGGTGGCGGATTTAACAACTGGACTAAAAGTCTCACCACAATATATACCCTCCTGCTGGTTTGTGCCATCAGCCACAAGTCTTTCCTTATACCTATCTAATGCACCACTGTCTCTGTATTTGTGACGAAAAAGCCACATGCATGGGATCGCATTCACCCCATCCGGTCGAGGAACCAAATTCCAAGTGTGTTGTTTCGTTAAAGCATTAAATTCCTCACGCATGGCCACATTCCAATTTGAGTCTAATTTGACTATTTTTGAGTTTTTAGGAATTGGGTATATGGTTTCTGTGGACATGTTAAATTGGACTTTGGGTTTGAAAATCTCGTGTTGGGCACGAGTTTCCATATGGTGTGATGGGACTGGGGCAGTCTGGGTCTGTGTGCGGATTGTATGGTCGGGTTCACAGGTTGGGTTAATATTAATGATTTGCTATGGGGTTTGAAATGTGTTTTGGTTCTGTTCATCGAGTGTCTGGCTGGAGATGACGGGGTCAGGGTTAGGCAGTGGGTCTAGTGGTGACATCGATCTGGTTGGGTTGATACTAGTTGGGTATGGTGATGGTGGTAGATTGGGACTCGAGGGGATATTTGGGGCTGTGTGTATGGTTGTGCAAATTTGGTTTCCGGTAATTGGTAGGTCATCGGGAATGGGATGGGAGTGCAGATCTATTGTTCTATATGGCGGCAGCACTGTGGGATGGACTGAGACTGGTGGTGGAACCGGGGCGATGGGCCGATTATCTGAAGGAATGGCAGTCGTCGATGGTGGTGGATGGTTCCGGTTGGTAGTAGGGGTGGTTATCGGTGGTGAGATAGAGAAGTTGTGCCGATTGCCGGTGGTGGTGGCAATCGGCGATGTTTGTGACTGAGACATTGTCAGTGACAGAGGTACACCGATGGACTGATGCAGTTGGCCGCCGA
This sequence comes from Anisodus acutangulus, assembly GCA_029783415.1. Taxonomy (NCBI): domain Eukaryota; kingdom Viridiplantae; phylum Streptophyta; class Magnoliopsida; order Solanales; family Solanaceae; genus Anisodus; species Anisodus acutangulus. Next base: position 40,819,710 of record CM056508.1, read on the forward strand.
TGATGGCAGAGCGGACGGGATACCTTGGGGAGGGGGTAACTGGGCTGCCGCATGTGGCAGACCCGAGGGGACGATGAGGGGAGACCGAGGTTGGACGGCCGATGTTGGCATTGGGTGCAGCGGCCGCCTCCGGAATAGTGGCAGCATGACGGAATGCTTGTTGGACAAGCGGTGATGGGTCCGAATCTTCGAGGAATTTGTAATCAGTGAATCGTAATTTTTTTATTTTGTTAAACAGGAAACATACTCAACAAAGGTGACGTGGAGCGAAATTATGATTTTGTCGGTGGAAAGCTCATAGCACAAGTACCCCTATGGTTTGACGGGAAACCTAGAAATGCGCGCGAAGTAGATCGGGGTGCCAATTTGTGGGGGGCCATGGATGTCAGGTTAGGGTAACACAGACAACCGAAAATTCTAAGATAGTCATAGGTAGGGATCCGCCGGTAGAGAATTTCGGTGGGTGTCCTATTATGAATCGCACGGGTAAGTAAAATGTTGAGAATATGTTCTACCATTTTTTGTGCATATACTCAAAACGTAGGAGGGAGAGGCGCATGAAAAATGAGGGTACGAATAATATTATTAATGGTTCAGAGAATTCTTTCGACTTTTCCATTTTCAGGGGAAGTGTAGGGGCACGAGAAACGAAATATCATGCCATTAGTCGCACAAAATTTATGAAATAGGGAATTATTAAACTCACGAACATTATCACATTGAAATGATTTTATGTATTTTTCAAATTGCGTTTTAACCAGTGTACGAAACTCAACAAATTTGGAGAACACTTGAGATTTGAGTTTGAGTGGATAGACCCAAAGAAAGTGAGAGAAATCATCCAAAAATACCAGATAATATTTGTGGCCTAAGTTGCTAGTTATGAGAGATGTCCATAAATCAGCGTGAATAATATCAAAAGGGGAGAAAGTAGTACTCATATAAGCCGTAAATGGTAGTCTAACGTGTTTCCCTAACTGACACGATGAGCAACTATGAGAAATATTCCCTTTGTTACAGTGGATTAAATTTTGACTTCTTTGAGATTAAAAAACGTGAGAATCCGGATGATCAAGTCTATTATGTCATGTAGATGAAGATATGGTTGTTAAAACGGTGGGAGGAGTGACACTAGCAGCAAATGTGGGTAGGAAAGGATACAAGTCCCCCTCACTATTGCATCTCATAAGAAGTTTTCTGGTACGGAGGTCCGTTACAGAAAATTCAAATGGGTCAAAATTAATTGAGACAGAATTATCGGTGGTAAATTTTGAAAATTAGATTTTTGATGATGTTTGGGGCATAAAATATGCTTTTAAGAGAGAAGTGGGGATGGGGTGGTGGGGTAAGGGTGTGGCCAAATCCTTGAATTGAAATGCAGTGACCATTACCGACCATAATAGATTGTGGAGTTTGTAACTAGCATAATTGAGAAAGATTACTTGAATTATTGGTGAGATTGGACGTGGAACACGTATCCATGTACCACGCATTATCAGGCTGTTGACGGGTCAAGTAAGCCATTTATTATTGACTCGGGTTGAAAACAAAATTATTAGAGGAATGTTCTCGGGCAGAACAGAAGATTGAAGGAACATGGATGTTTCGCTGACACATGAATCAGGAAAAGGGGAACATGGGGCCTGTCTGCAGCCTCATATTCGAGTAGATAAGCGATCTCCTAGCCGCCAAGACGAGAGCACCTCTTTCCAATGAGGATTACCCAGTTACTACATCGAAGTCAAGCTCGTCGAAAACACTCTCCTAAAATGGATCAAATCCCTCTTACTTTAGATATGATGTATCATAGTATCCACTTCGGCGCTTCCCATCGCCCCTTCCTATATAGCTTTGGAGGGAGATACCATACGGGTGGGAAAATCAAATAGATGGGGGAATTTCTTCTTTAAAGGAGACTTTGGCACCCGGGCTAAGGCTTTTTTGTCCTTTATTCCACCTAAGATTAAGATAGGCTAGTTCGAGGAAAGAGATCTCATGAGAAGACGGATCAAGACAAAGACTTCCACCTAGCTCAACTGTTTGAGCGAATACAACTTAAGCCCTTATCCGGGGTCACTACCGAAGCTAGATTATTATAACATCTTTCCTTTAATAGAATAGAGTGGAAATTCTTCTATAGAAGTTGTCCGCTGCTTCGATACCAGCAGCAATGGGCTCATTAGCCACACCGGTCGTGCCAGATTCACCACGCGCGACTACACATGTGTTGGACAAGTTGTCAAATGCAAAATAGAATGAAAGTGATAAATAAACTAAGTAAACGTAGACTCACTCTAGAATATGCCTTGGACATCCGTGCCACCACAATAGTGAT